>WNWK01018147.1:0-40669 GCA_009830355.1 Cherax destructor | reverse complement strand
GAAAAAGGGCAACACCCCCCCCTTTTCAAAGCCCTAAATTTTAACTGTTCAGAAATCCACACTTACTACTCTGCAATCTACATTTTGAACCATAAATTCCAACTTTAACCCTGAGCTAAACATTTTCTTAAGTTGTGACAGGACCCATAGACAAAACCAGACACAAACACCCTTTTTTGACATTCCCCGTGTCTGACTAAATCTATAAAAAAATTAATTTAAAAAAGGGGCCCTAAAACTGAACTCCTGCCTGAAAACTCTAGAACGAGACACAACCTCCATTTTAAAAAGCACCTTTAAAAAAACACTTATCTCACTTACTCACCCAACCAGCAAACCACATAAAAATTACTTATTTTGTGCATATCCACAGCAAAATACATTGTTGATATCTGGGGACCCCCTAATTTACATGACTGAAACCCCAAAAATTTAAATAAACTATTGCTTCAAAATTTTGCTGTCATAAGTTTGCCTAAGAACCCAATATGGGAAACTGTATCAGAACACGCACCATTTATTAATATATAAACTAATTGTTAAATTCTTAAAATTTTTTTGAACTACCTCAATTTTGAAAACCTTAGTTAATCACTACAATTACCTAACCTTAATACCAGTTAATATTGTGTCACTATAGAGTAAGATTCTATATAAGACTGGCCTAAATGCCTAGGCAACCTAGGCATATTATTTTTTCTTTAATAATTATTTTAAAATGTATAAATAAATAATATAAACACCATTTTGTAATATTACAAAAAAAAGGAATTGATTGAAACTTTTGGTTGCACCCTTTCCATTTTAATGAGGAGTAAAATATTTTGTGTGGTATTTTCAGCCTATCCAGATAGCATTATTCTGGTCAGGGGCCCGTCCTGCCCCTAATTGGGGTGATACCAGCACATGGCTCACCGTGTTTTAAATTTTAGTTGAAGTGTGGGGAAGAAGGAGGTCCTCTTCAGGAGGAAAAAAGGGGGGAAGCCGCCAGATTGTGGAGGGGGAGTGGGATGGTTGGGGCTGGAAGGAGGACATGGTTACCAACAGGAAAGGGAGGGTTAATCGGGAAGTGGTTCAAACCCGGGAAAAAGGAAGAAAAGAAGGGGTTAAAAGAGAAGATTTAAGGTAGGAAATCGATTCTCTGTGGGAGAATGAAAGGGGGTGGCAGCGGGAGAGGGATAAAGATGTGTTAAAAGAGGTGGGGAAAATTTTTGGGGGGGGGTATTATTTAATAAATGTATGGAAGAGGGAAGGTACCTAGGGATTGGCAGAAAACGGTATTGTTCCTTGTATAAAGGCAAAGGGGACAAAAAAGAGTGCAAAAATTATGGGGAATAAGTCTGTTGAGTGACCTGGAAAGTGTATGGTAGAGTTATTATTGAAAGAATTAAGAGTAAAACAGAAAGCAGGATAGCAGATGAACAAGGGGCTTTAGGAAAGGTAGGGGTGTGTAGACCAAGTGTTTACAGTGAAACATATAGGTGAACAGTATTTGGATAAGGGTAAAGATGTTTTTGTGGCATTTATGGATTTGGAAAAGGCGTATGATAGGGTAGATAGGGGGCAATGTGGCAGATGTTGCAGGTGTATGGAATAGGAGGAAGGTTACTGAAAGCAGTGAAGAGTTTTTATGAGGATAGTGAGGCTCAGGTTAGAGTGTGTAGGAGGGAAGGGGGACTTTTTCCCAGTAAAAGTGGGCCTTAGACAAGGATGTGTGATGTCACCGTGGTTGTTCAATATATTTATAGATGGGGTTGTAAGAGAAGTGAATGCGAGGGTCTTGGCAAGAGGTGTTGGGCTAAAAGATAAAGAAGCAAATACAAAGGGGGAGTTGTCACAGTTGCTTTTTGCTGATGACATTGTGCTTTGGGAGATTCTGAAGAGAAGTTGCAGAGGTTGGTGGATGAATTTGGTAGGGTGTGTAAAAGAAGAAAATTGAAAGTGAATATAGGAAAGAGTAAGGTGATGAGGATAACAAAAAGATTAGGTGACGAAAGATTGGATATTAGATTGGAGGGAGAGAGTATGGAGGAGGTGAATGTATTCAGATATTTGGGAGTGGACATGTCGGCGGATGGGTCTATGAAGGATGAGGTGAATCATAGAATTGATGAGGGGAAAAGGGTGAGTGGAGCACTTCGAGTCTGTGGAGACAAAGAACATTGTCCATGGAAGTAAAGAGGGAATGTATGAGAGTATAGTTATACCAACGCTCTTATATGGGTGTGAAGCATGGGTGATGAATGTTGCAACGAGGAGAAGGCTGGAGGCAGTGGAAATGTCATGTCTGAGGTCAATGTGTGGTGTGAATATAATGCAGAGAATTCGAGTTTGGAAATTAGGAGGAGGTGCGGGATTACCAAAACGATTGTCCAGAGAGCTGAGGAGGGGTTGTTGAGGTGGTTTGGACATGTAGAGAGAATGGAACGAGACAGAGTGACTTGAGAGTGTATAAATCTGTAGTGGAGGGAAGGCGGGGTAGGGGTCGGCCTAGGAAAGGTTGGAGGGAGGGGTAAAGGAAGTTTTGGTGCGAGGGCTTGGACTTCCAGCAAGCATGTGTGAGCGTATTTGATAGGAGTGAATGGAGGCATATGGTTTTAATACTTGACGTGCTGTTGGAGTGTGAGCAAAGTAACATTTATGAAAGGATTCAGGAAACCGGCAGGCCGGACTTGAGTTCTGGAGATGGGAAGTACAGTGCCGGCACTCTTAAGGAGGGGTGTTAATGTTGCAGTTTTATAACTGTAGTGTAAAGCACCCTTCTGGCAAGACAGTGATGGAGTGAATGATGATGAAAGTTTTTTTTTCGGGCCACCCTGCCTTGGTGGGAATCGGCCGATGTGTTAATAATAAAAAAAATTGTGAAGGTAGGAAATCGATTCTCTGTTCTCCAGGACGAGTGTACTTCAGTGGTCAGTGAGGTTAAAGGTACCACTGACTCCCCTGCTAATCAAGGTAAGAATATTCTGATTGTGGGAGACTCTCAGGTAAGATATATGGACCGTGCTTTTTGTAACAGAGACAGGAAAGTCAGACAGAGGGTGTGCCTCCCAGGAGCTGGTATTGGTGACATAGTCAGCAGGTTGGATAATATTATGTCAGGTAATGGAACAAGCCTATTATCTGTCTTAGTGCTGGTGGTAATGACATTGGGAAGGGCAGAAGACAGGAGCTACTAGATAAGTATAGGTCAGCCATAGAAGTCGTTAGGTCTAAGGGAGGTATCCCAATCATATGTAGCATTTTGCCTAGAAAGGAAGTGGGCAATGAATGGATGTCTAGGGCAATTGGTATAAATTGCTGGCTAGACAGGTACTGCAAGGAACTTGCAATTCCATTCATTGATAACTGGGACAAATTCTATGGCAAACGTGATATGTATGCAAGGGATGGGGTTCATCTCTCTGGGGCTGGAGTGGTTGCATTAGCCGATTCGATTGAGGGGGTCATTGGAGACTTGTCTAGGAATTTAAACTGATAGATTATAGAGGTATGGGTGTTTGTGGGAAAAAATCAGGCTGTAGTATTAGGCCTGGAAACAGCAGATATTACCAGGATACCCCAGGGATATGTTTAAAAGATAAGATTCAAAATAAAGTTGTTTGTAAATGCAAAGCAATTGATCAACAAACAAAGAGAGATAGTAGAGGGCAACGAGTGACTATACAAATAGTAGGAGTCTAAGAAATAAGATAGATGAGCTAAGATTACTTGCAAGTGCAGGTAATATAGATATTATTGCTATAACAGAGACCTGGTTCAACCTGAAAGATAGAGAAATGCCTTCCGAGTGCAACATTCAGGGTGGTGGAGTGGTGATGTATGTCAGAGATAATTTAAATTGTTGTGTTAGACAAGGTATAAGATTAGAAACAGCGGACACAGAATCTGTTTGGCTACAGTTTCTCGAGGTCGTGAAAATTAATTTTGGGTGTGATTTACAGACCCCAAGTCTGGATAGGGAGTGCAGTAAGTTGCTATGGGACGAAATTCATAAGGCGTCTAGATATGAAAATGTTGTGTTAATGGGAGATTTTAACTTTAGACAAATTGATTGGAACAATGAGACAGGTAATCTCGAGTCTAGTGACTTTCTTGATACGGTTCAGGATTGTTTTTTAAAACAGTTTGTGACAGAACCAACTAGAGGTAGCAACTTGCTTGATTTGGTTCTTGCTAACAAAGAATCACTAATTAATAATCTTGAGGTTAATGAAGAGCTTGGGGAAAGCGATCACAAATCACTTAGTTTTAATATATCATGGAATTACCCAGGTAACTGCAATCAAGTCTCTGTTCCAGACTTTCGTGTAGCCGACTTCATGGGGCTGAGAAATTACCTAGGTGGGCTAAATTGGGATGACCTGACTATGGGTTAGGTAGGTGGTTTTGGTTGCCAATATGACGTTTTTCAGAGCGTAGTTCTAGCTGCCCGGACAACCTTTGTTCCAAGTAGGGAAATTAGATCTAACAAAAATGATCCTAAATGGATGAACAATAGAGTAAAACATCTCATTGGTCAAAAGAGAGGCATATATAGGCGTATCAAAAGAGGGGATGGACAGATAAGAAATCAATATTTTCAATTAAAGAGAAATAAAAAAAGGAATAAGAAAAGCAAAAAGGGATTATGAGGCTAAGGTCGCAAGGGATTCGAAGACTAACCCAAAAGGGTTCTTTCAGGTATACAGAAGTAAGATTAGGGACAAGATAGGCCCACTTAAGAGTAACTCGGGACAGATCACGGACAGTGATAAGGATATGTGTGAAATTTTCAATACTTACTTCCTCTCAGTTTTTACTCAGGAAGATACTAGCGGAATTCCAGAAATAATAAATTATGTAGAACTGGAAGATAATAGACTATGCTCGATTGGGGTAACTAGTGACATGGTCCTCAGACAAATAGAGAAATTAAAACCTAACAAATCCCCAGGCCCTGATGAACTGTTTGCAAGAGTTTTAAAGGAATGTAAAGAGGAACTTAGCAAACCTTTGGCAAATCTTTTCAATATATCACTACAAACTGGCATAGTGCCAGACAAGTGGAAAAGGGCAAATGTAATACCTATTTACAAGGCAGGTGACAGGTCCTTAGCTTCGAACTATAGACCAATAAGCCTTACCTCCATAGTTGGTAAATATATGGAATCAATAATTGCCGAGGCAATTCGTAGCCATCTTGAAAAGCATAAATTGATTAATGAATCTCAACACGGTTTTACTAAAGGGCGTTCCTGTCTTACGAATTTACTAACTTTTTTCACTAAGGTGTTTGAGGAGGTAGATCATGGTAATGAATATGATATTGTGTATATGGACTTCAGTAAGGCTTTCGATAAAGTTCCACATCAGAGGCTACTGAGGAAACTTAAGGCACACGGAATAGGAGGAGAAATTTTTTCATGGGTAGAGGCATGGTTGACAAATAGGCGGCAGAGTTTGCATAAATGGAGAGAAATCAGAATGGGGGCGCGTCTCAAGCGGTGTTCCACAAGGGTCAGTTTTGGGCCCCCTGCTGTTTACAATTTACATAAACGACATAGATGAGGGAATAAATAGTAACATAAGTAAATTTGCTGATGACACCAAAATAGGCCGTCCAATTCATTCAAATGAGGACATTAGAGCACTCCAGGATGATTGAAATAGACTGATGCAGTGGTCGGAGAAGTGGCAGATGCAATTTAATGTAAACAAATGCAAAGTTCTAAATGTTGGGCAGGACAATAACCATGCCACATATAAGCTGAATAATGTATATCTTATTACTTGTGATTGCGAGAAGGATTTAGGAGTTCTGGTTAGTAGTAATCTGAAGCCAAGACAACAGTTCATAAGTGTTAGCAATAAAGCTAACAGAATCCTTGGCTTCATATCAAGAAGTATAAATAATATAAGTCCTCAGGTTGTTCTACAACTCTATATATCTTTGGTTAGGCCTCATTTAGATTATGCTGCACAGTTCTGGTCACCGTATTACAGAATGGATATAAATGCACTGGAAAACGTACAGAGGAGGATGACAAAGTTGATCCCATGTATCAGAAATCTTCCCTATGAGGATAGACTGAGGGCCCTGAATCTGCACTCTCTAGAAAGGCGTAGAAATAGGGGGGATATGATTGAGGTGTATAAATGGAAAACAGGAATAAATAAAGGGGATGTAAATAGCGTGCTGAAAATATCCAGCCAAGACAGGACTCGCAGCAATGGTTTCAAGTTGGAAAAGTTCAGATTCAGGAAGGATATAGGAAAGCACTGGTTTGGTAATAGAGTTGTGGATGAGTGGAACAAACTCCCGAGTACCGTCATATATGCTAAGATGTTGTGTAGTTTTAAAAATAGGTTAGATAAATACATGGGTGGGTGTGGATGGGTGTGAGTTTGGACTTGACTAGTTTGTACTACCAGGTCAGTAGCTGTACTAATTCCTTAAGTGGAAGTGACCTGACCAGGTGGTCGGCTAGACAATTATATGAGTGGGTGCGGTTGGGTGTGAGTTGGTCCTGACTAGCTTGTGCTAGGTCAGATGCAGTGTTCCTTCCTTAAGTGAATGTAACCTGACCTGGCTGGGTCGGGGCATTGGCTTAAGCCGTTGGAGATTTGGACTTGCCTCGCATGGGCCAGTAGGCCTGCTGCAGTGTTCCTTCTTTCTTATGTTCTTATGTTCCTTAACTGATCTGTGAATTCCTCAACAGTTGCTGATGGTGGTTTATATACAGTGGTACCTCGGTTTACTATATTTTTTGTTCCAGAATGCTGTTCAAGTGCCATTACCAAACGAATTTATCCCCATAAGGATTGATGTAAAATAGACTAGTCCTTTTAGACCCCCAAAAATACACTTACAAAAGCATTTAAAAAAATAAACTTACATAAAAGGGCGAATTTGGGGACCATCGTAAACCGAGGTACCACTGTACTGGGATAATTACCAAATTCCTATTTTCAACTTTAATGCCTAGGATTTCTACTATATCATTCGTAGAGTTCAGCACTTCTGTGCAACAAAAAGTATCTTTTACATAGAGTCCTACTCCTCCCTGTGACCTATTAATTCTATCACATTTATACATGTTATAGTTTTTTATCTCTCTCTCCATCCATAACATCCCTTGTGTGTGTTTCTGTAAATGCTCCAAATATGGCATTCGCTTCTGATAGGAGCCCACTGACATAACATATTGAGGGTTTGATTTCAAACCCTCAATATTTGCAAATATGAAGCAGGAATTTCCATTTGGGATGTTTTGTTTTGCTGTGTTTGGTTAGTACCAGTGGTGATGTACTACCTGGTATGGCCCCTGGTGTACATACCCCTGGTTTCTCCAGTACTGACTTTGTATTTGATTGTGTATTCTGCCCTGATGAGCTGATGCCTGGTTTGGTATGTCCCATTGTCCTGCCCATCTGTCCCGTCTGTAGCATTTCCCCTTTTCGCCTCTTTCTTTGGTCCAATCATTTTGCCTTACACCTAAAAAAGATTGCTGTTCATTTTCCCTTTCTCTGCTTTCTCTGTAGCGCTGTGTTCCTTTTACATTAAGGTCTGGGCAGCTCAGGTCATAACATTCTCTGAACTGTGTTGAAGCTTTGCACATCACTGGACTGGAAGTACCTACACTCTTTGTCACACCGACACTTTCCCTTTCTCAACATGTTCGCACATTTTCTGTTGTGTTTATTTCAGCAAGCTCCGCCATATAGGCACATACCATAGCATCTGGTTGTGACTGACTATATTTACTTATTTTGTGTCTTTCCCAAGTTCTTCACCTGATCTGAATTCTCTTGTTTTCTTTCATCTAGGCATATTTCTTCACTTTTTTCATTTTCATTTGTTAATGCTCTAGCTTTCTCTTCCTTCCTTTCCTTTTTCTCTATGGTTCTCATGGTTGAATTAAGCTTTGTACATGATATATGGGATGTTTTCCCATATATTTCACAATCAATGCCCCTAATATTTCTCCCAATTTTTTTTTCACATATACGTACAACAGATCTTATTTCTGGCCATGTTCATTTCCATTTATCTTATCCTGGGCATTTTTATGTGGTGGATGGTGGGGATCTGTGGAAAGAGGGTAGGGGTGCTAGTGGGGGGTACCCTTCCTGCAGGATGGGGGTGGTCAGTGGAGAGAGGTTTGGGGTGAGAGTGGGGGTCCCTTCCCACTGGGTGAAGGGATCAGTGGTAAGAGGTTAAGGGAGGGACACTTCACACTGTTAGTAAGGTTATTTGGCTGATTCTTTTTCCTTTATATTATGTTCGCTTTGTTATTAGCCATAATTAAGGTCGTTATATCCCTTCACATCAATGACCTTATCACTTGTTATATTACTTACATTGATAGTTTAATATTCATCCGATTATTTATTTCCACTTCACGGTCGACATCTGGCAATACAAATACAAATTTTATTTCATTGCAAGTTTACATTGAGATTATGTATTTACAATAATGAGTTGCAGTGCAAAGAGAGCCACTATCATGCCATGGCATTATGGGCAGACTAAATTTAATGGCTTACAGACTACTTAATACTAGAGAAATTGATCATAGTTTAAGTTGTACATCTGTTTTTATTTATAGCAGACAGTAAGTTTACTCAAATTACAATCTGGGGATATTACATTGGGACAAGTTGAAAGTATTTTGTAGGTTGTTTATATCAATAGTAAATATTTAAATTATATTATGGGAATATAACATTGTGTGTTGTAGAAAGTAGTTTACAGTATGAGAATGCTACAGTTGGGTGTAAGGCAGTATTGTTTTGGGCAGGTATTTATACTACAATCTAGTATTAAGTAATGTATGAACTTTGGGCATCACTAGTGCCACTCGACTGTAATTTATTTCCATATATTACACCATATATTGTACACTATGCACTGGGGATTAATTAACCCTTTCACTGTCGGTGCTGTGTAGGCACGGCTTACGAGCCAGTGTTGGTGACGGATTAATACGCCAAAATTCTAGCAGCTTCAAATCTAGCAGGAGAAAGCTGGTAGACCTACATATGAGAGAATGGGTTTGTGTGGTCAATGTGCTCAGTATAAAAAAAATCGGGGAGGCTGCATTGCATTGTGGGAGTGCTAATTCAGTACGCCTTGGTTACCAAGCCTAGCGGTACGGAATACCTCACTCCCCGGCCAATTGGGACTCTTCGCTTCCCAAGTGATAATTCTAACACAGATTGAAGTGTCAGTGAAGATGAATCTCATGGTTTTGAGGAGTTTGTGATCGAAAGCAATGCCCATGATACCAGAAATAGTGCTGAAAATCCAGACGATTATCAACCTTCCACCTCTCTTCCACCAAAAAAGTCAAAGTGACTTATTTCCATGTGGGTGGTGGGGAAGACAGCATGGTTGGTGGAGAAGACAGTGTGGGCTGTGGGGAAGGCAGCATGGGTTTGTGTAAACATAGCAACATATCCAAACATTGTCTCTACGTCCATAGCAGGAATCGAACCTGCAAACTCTGTATCAGAGTAACCAGTACTTTACCACGGAGCTAGACCCCACATAAGAATGGGCGCCTAGTCGGAACTAGACGATGTTTCCCCATACCCTGGGGCACCAAGCTCATTTTGAAAGTTATTTCATCAAATCCTGCCACATGCAGTGGACAACGAAAGAGATTTGAAATGCTTAACAATTCGCAAACAGGCAAAATTATTTACATTGTCTCTACGTCCACAGCAGGATTCGAACCTGCAAACTCTGTATCAGAGTAACCAGTACTTTACCACGGAGCTAGACCCCAGATAAGTATGGGAGCATGTGGCAAGATTTGATGAAATAATTTTCAAAACGAGTTTGATGCCCAGGGGTTTTGTGGAAACATCGTCTAGTTCCGACTAGGTGTCCATACTTATCTGGGGTCTAGCTCCGTGGTAAAGTACTGGTTACTCTGATACAGAGTTTGCAGGTTCGAGTCTTGCTGTGGATATAGAGACAATGTTTGTAAATAATTTCGCCTGTTTACGAATTGTTAAGCATTTCAAATCTCTTGAGTAACAATCCTTCAGTATACAATAACACGACCCACTGTGTTTACCTGGAGAGGGTTTTGGGGATCAATGCCCCTGTGGCTTGGTCTGAGACCACGCCACATGGTGGATAAGGGTCTGATCAACCAGGCTGTTATTGCTGGCTGCACGCAAACTGACGTACAAACCACAGCTCGGTTGGTCAGGTACTGACACGTGCACTCACCCTATTAGAGCAAGGAATGTGTGATATGCATAGCTGCAGACCTGAAGGTGACTAGGACGGTAATTTACAACCTCAAGAAAACAGCTGCCTCACTCCCACCTTACACTGTACTACCTATGAAGGTGGGGTCTGGGGCCCCCAAAAAGACTTCTCTTCGCACAGACAAGATCCTGAAGAGGGAATTGTTATCAGATCCTGCCATAACAGCTGCAGACCTCAAGAAAAAGCATCCTGCACTCCTGAAAGATATCATAGTGTGAATCATTCAGCACTGACTGCTAAAGGACCTGAAAATGCCTACTCGACGTGCCACCAAGAAGCCCATGCTAACTGAAGCCATGACGAAGAAACGGCTTCAGTTCTGTAAAAAGTACAAGGATTGAACCTCAGACCAGTGGCAGAAGGTGATTTTCAGTGACGAGAGTACCTTCAGGCTCATCAAGAGTGGCTCCAAGACCTGTCCATCGTCCAAGTGGTGTGTCCTGTTATGACCTATGGTGCGCTGTGCAGAGTGAAACACCATGACAGTGTTATGGTCTGGGGTGCTTTTAGTGTTTATAAGGGCAGGGGTGGACTATACTTCCATCCTAAGAACATTACAATGAAGGGAAGCTTAAACTTTATATTCCGAATTATTTTGGTTGTTTAAGGCACCACATGCTTTCGAAATCTGCTTTTGGAACATTCGCGAGTGTGATTTTTTTATTCATGATGGTGCCTCTACCCATAAGTCAAAAGTGTTTTGGAGTGGCCAGGCAATTCCCCTGACCCAAATCCTATCAAGAATGCCTGGCATTTGGTGAAAAATGAGATTGCAAAAGCTCAACCCATCAACATCACGGACCTGAAGAAGGCACTGAAGAAGCTTTCGATCAACACGGATGCCTCCTTCTTCTCCACCCTCGCCACTTCGATGCCCAAGCGACTTCAGATGGTGATAAAGAACAATGGTAACATGACCAAGTACTAGTTGGACTCTAAAAAGTGAAAATAAAATACAGTGGAACCCCGAGTTTCGGCCTTAATCCATTCCAGGAGCTAGACTTAAACTCAAAGTGGTCTAAAGTCGAAGCAATATTTCACATAAGAAATAATGTAATAATAATAATAATAATACTTTATTGAGACATGGTACAGTGATACATGGTTGGGTAGACAAGATACATAGGAATTGATGAGATGTACATGCCAAAAGCCCCTAATATGCTGTGCATTGCGGGCATTCTTAGGACTACTTAATTGTAGACTACATGGTAAAAAGTTATGGTTGATAATTTATAAAATAAGTATAATTGTGTATCTAAGTTATAAAGTTTGAATATAAGTTGGACATATCAATTAATTGTAGCAATGCAACTAATTGAGTGATATAACATTTAAAACAATTAATTGCATTGCAGTTACAGTTTACGTGGTCATTATAATGTAAATGTTATGGAAACAGTTAGCTTAGTATGTTTTATTCATAACAGGTTTTTACATTTAAGTGATGATTAAGTTTTTTACACTTAAGTGATTATTCTACTTTGTTGGGAATGTTTGATATTGAGCATTTAGGTTTGGGTGAGAAGCTGGTTTTTTAGCATCGTTTTGAATTGGGGTACAGGCAGGGTTTCTTTGGCAATGACAGGTAATGAATTCTAAATTTTCGTGCCTTTTTATATGCATTGAGTTTTTACATAGTGTTAGATGAACACGGGGAACATCGAGGAGTGATCTGTGTCTAGTGTTATGGTCATGTGTCCTGTTAAAATTGGTAAGGAGAAGTTTGAGTGGTGGGTTAATATTTGCATAGAGTGTTCTATGTATGTAATAGGCACAGTAAAAAGTATGGATGTCTTGTATGGTGAGTAAGTTTAGGTTTTTGAATATTGGTGGAGTATGTTGTCTGGAGTGTGAATGTGTTATCATTCTAACTGCTGCCTTTTGTTGTGTTATTAGTAATCTGAGATGAGTTATTGATGTAGAGCCCCATGCGCAGATTCCATAGGTGAGGTAGGGGTAAATGAGTGAGTGATATAGGGTAAGGAGAGCTGGTTGTGGAACATAGTACCGTATCTTGGATAGTATTCCACGGTCTTTGAGACTTTCTTGGAAATTTGTTGTATATGTGTCTGAAATTTGAGGCCACTGTCAAGATGGATTCCTAAGAATTTTCCCTCTGTGAGTTTTGTGATAGGGGACCCGTTTATCATTATGTTAAGTGGTGCGTTTGTAGCTCTGTTCCCAAACTGGATAAAATAGGTTTTATCAATATTGAGAGTAAGTTTGTTGGTATGCTGGGGGTTAGCCAGGGATTATTTAATCTTTTAGTTGTGATTTGTTTAGTTTTTTAGGGCAATGCTTATTATAGAGGTATTGGGTCTTTTTAAGAAAATTATTAATACATAGGTCAGTATCTGGGAAGTTGTCTATTTCCGTTTGCCAGTCAGTGTTTGTCATAGCTGTTATAAAGTTATTTATAGCTGTCTCATTATGTAGTCTGAAGGTAACTTTAGTAGTCTCTAGTGGTAATTTTCCGAGGTTGGTTATGAGAAAGGTTGGTTAGTGGTCTGTGTTATTGTCTATGATTATGCCTGATTTTAATGGGGATATGGTGTTAGTCCAGATGTGGTCTAATAGAGAAGCACAGGTCTCAGAGATTCTTGTATGTTTTGTTATTGTCGGGAGCAGCAAGCAGTTGCTCATAGTGTTTGTGAATTCAGTTACTTGTGGGTCCTGATCTTGTAGGAGGTTTATATTGAAGTCTCCTGTCAGGATTAAGTGGTCTTTGTTCATGTGTGCATCAGTAATCATACTTCCTAATTTTTTACTAAATTGCTGAATATTTGACTGTGGTAATCTATAGATGTTTATAACTGTGAGAGGTTTTTGTAGGTATTTGGATTTAAACTTTGCTATTATATATTCTCCATGTTCATCTCTTGTGCATGTATTGTTGATACATTCAAGCTGGTCTGAGTATAACATAGCTGTGCCACCTCCTTGTTGGTCTTGCCTACAATTGTGTATGGCTGTGTAACCAGGAATATCATAGATATCTGTAGTATGAGGCTTTAGCCAGGTTTCAGTGAGAGCAATGATGGACATTCTGGCCTGTAGTGAGTTTAATAATGCAGTGAGGTCATCAAAATGTTTGCTTAAAGATCTGACATTGTAATTAAAGATAGTTATGTTATTGTTGGCTTTGAGTAGTGTTTTAGCCTGTTCTGCTGTGTAGTAATGACAGTTGTTGTTAGGTTCATGTAAGTCATTTAATAGAAGGTTGGTATCAGGATCAATGTTTGGAATCATAAGATTTAGTGTGATTCTATAATTAAACTTAAAAATAGAACAATGCAAGTAGACTTAAGAATAGGACAATGCAAAAGGAGTTCTTGGCACTAAGTTTACAAAAATGAAAAAATGAGCTAAGGTAGTCAATTTACAGCTAATAAGAATCTAAAACTATAGCACCTGAGTTAGCACCTGAGTTAGTTAATTAATTAAACAAAAGTTTATATATGAGTGTGATTCTAAAAAGATTTAAGAACAATGAATAATGCTAAACTTAAATATATGATATCTGATCAATTGATTTTACTAGCTATTGGATTAACACACTTTTGAACAGAAGTCACAGAGATTTAGGATATATATTTACAATGTAATTGATTTATTATTTAACTAGCTAATAGAACTGGTTGGAAAATTACTATGATTAATATTAAGTTATAATGGAACAAATATTAAGATTCAGTATTGCACTAGTTGTGATTATAGAATTTATTAAAGGCAATATAAAGAAAATGAAAGTTAACTATTAAAGGAGAAATAAGTGCTAAAGTGTACAAAAATAAAATTTATTAATACTAAAAAATAGCTTGAAATAAAATTTTAGGCAGTTAAGGTGATCAATAATATAAAGAAATGAGGTTGAAGAAAAGGATAAAAGGTAAGTGCAATTTTTAGCAAATAAGGTGATCAATAGTAAATATAAATTCTAATTAATCCGTTCAAGACCCACAAAAATATTAAAAAAAAAAAAAAACATTTTTTAAAGAATAACTATAGTTTTAAATACACACAACAAATATAAATACAGTGGTACCTCGGTTTACGATGGTCCCCAAATTCGCCCTTTTATGTAAGTTTATTTTTTTAAATGCTTTTGTAAGTATATTTTTGGGGGTCTAAAAGGACTAGTCTATTTTACATCATTCCTTATGGGGATAAATTCGTTTGGTAATGGTACTTGAACAGCATTCTGGAACGAAAAAATATCGTAAACCGAGGTACCACTGTATATATAGTACTTAAATGAGTAAAACAATAGATAAATAAACATTTAAAATAACATTTATGTACCTTTATTGAAGAGTCTTGTTGGCATCTGGAAGATAGGGAGGAGGACAGAGAGAGGACTTATTGTTTGGAAGGGGAATCCCCTTCCATAAAGAGTTTAGGTAACAAGTCTTTATCTGGGGTTACTTCCCTTCATTGTCTTTTAATGTCTCTAGGACCAGCTTGAGAGTCACTGGACCCCTGTCGCACAAAATAACTGTCCAGAGTGCACTGTTTCTGGCGTCTCTTTAAGATGTCGCTGAAGTGGGACATGGTTTTGTCACTGAACATGTTGCAGAGATGGCTTGTTTCAGCTTGCTCAGGGTGGTATTTTTCCACAAAACTTTGCAACCTATTCCACATTCCACACATGTCCTTATTCTCTAAAGAAGGCACCTCCTTCAATCCCTCTTCCTCCTCCTCTGAAGCAAGTACCTCAGCTGAGGTCTGTTGCTGTTCCAGATGAAACTCTTGCAGCTCATCAGTGGTCAGCTCTTCCCTGTGGTCCTCCACCAACTCTTCCACATTTTCGCCACTCACCTCCAACCCCAGGGACTTCCCCAATGTCACAATACCTTCCACAACAGGCAGAGAGTCAGCAGGGTCAGGGTCAGCCTCAAACCCTTCAAAATCCATCTGGAGGACACATTCTGGCCACAATTGTCTCCTAGCAGAGTTCAGAGTCCTGGAAGTCACTCTCTCCCAAGCCTTACCTATAAGACTTATAGGTCACTTCAAAGCACTTTTGAAACTGCTTTGGTGTAGAGTTTTTTGAAGTTAGAAATGACCTGCTGGTCCATGGGCTGGATGAGAGGAGTGGTGTTAGAAGGTAAGAACTTTACTGTTATAAAACTGAAGTCCCTAGACAATAGGTCTACAAAGTTTAGAAGGTGAGCAGAAGCATTGTCCAGTAACAGGAGGCACTTGAGTGGCAACTTATTTTCCAGGAGGTATTTTTTTTACACTGGGGCCAAACACTTCATGGACCCACTCTTTGAAAATTTGCCTCGTGACCCATGCCTTATTATTAGCTTTCCACAACACAATTTATTCTTGATGACATTGTTTTTCTTGAACACTCTGGGATTTTCTGATACACCACTAAAGACTTCACTTTAAAATCCCTACTAGCATTAGCACAGAACAAGAGTTAGCCTGTCTTGCATAGGCTTGTGTCCTGGCAGTGCCTTTTCCTCCTGCATGATGTAGGTCCTCTTTGGCATTTTCTTACTAAACAGGCCTGTTTCATCACAATTGAACACTTGTTGGGGTTTGAAATTTTCAGTCTCTACGTACCCCTTAAATTCACTCACAAATCTTTCAGCCTCACGTTTGTCTGAAGTTGCAGCCTCACCATGCCTTACCACACTGTGTATGCCACTATGCTTCTTAAATCTGTCAAACCAGCCTCTGCTGGCCTTAAATTTACTAACATCAGCACTCGTTGCAGGCATTTTCTTTATGAGATCGTCATGCAACTGCCTTGCCTTTTCACAAATGATCGACTCCGAAACACTATCGCCCGCTATCTGTTTATTGTTGATCCACACCAGCAACAACTTCTCAACCTTTTCGACTGTTTGTGATCTATTTTTGTTAACATGTCAACACCTTTTGCAACATCAGCTTCCTTGATTTCTTTTCTCTTCGCCAGGATAGAAGTGATTGTAGATTTGTTTTTGTCATACATCCTGGCCAGCTCAACCACACGCACACCACTCTCGTATTTTTGTACAATTTCTTTCTTCACTTCTATGGTGTTTCTAGCTTTCTTTACCAAAGGGGTGCCACTAGGAAGTTTCTTTGGGCCCATGGTTAATTATGTAGCATTCGCACTTAATAAACAAGCACCAAACACAATGAATTAATTGTGAAATGTTTGGATGAGCGCTCAGTGTAATGTTCACTCAAGGATAAACAAAGCCAGACTGACTCACGATGCCTGCGTGGGGAGGCACGCAGGCTAAGGCAGGCGGACAGGTCTGGTACGCAGGCCGAAACACGGGGCAAAGTATGAATCTTGGGACAAAATTTAGCCGAAAAAAAGGGTTTTAACTCGAAGCTGCCGATACTCAGGGCGGCCGAAACTCGGGGTTCCACTGTAAATGTATACATACATTAAAACACATTTTTTCGACTTGTCAAAAAAATTTTAATGAAGAGATTTTTTTGCAGCCACTGTACAACCACAATGACAAAAAAAAAATCAATCTTTACCGCCAAAACTTCAACTACAGTGGACCCTCGGTTAACGAATACCCCGGAAATCGTGCAATTATGTAAGTATAATTTTGTAAGTTCTTGTGGAAGTGTAGTTTTGGGGGTCTGAAATAGACTAACCTACATGACATTATTTCTTAAGGACGTAAATTCGTTCGGTAATGGCACTTGAGCAGGCTTCTGCAATGAATTTTTTTCGTTAACCGAGGGTCCACTGTACATCATTTGAGGTGTTTAGAGCAAATGAGCAACTCTGTGATGTACTGGCCAACACCCCCTTGTTGCCTGTTTAGTCTGTCGCATCTGAATAGGTTATAACCTACAATCCATATTTTTTTGTCAAAATGATCCATTATGTGGGTCACTGTGAATGCTGCAAACATTGCATTTGACTCCGTGAGCAGTCCGTTGATGTAAGGAATATTGTTTGTTGACGGCTTTAGACCTTGTATGTTTGCAAAGACAAATGTCGTTATATTGGTGGAATTTAGGGGGCTTTTATTTGCTGGCTCTAATATCTGTTGTTCTGGAGTAGAGGAAAATGATTGTGCCTCTGCTTCAGAAGTGTTTTCAGTTGGTGTAAGATTGCTGTCATTTCTTGCCAGTCTTTTTTCCCTTCTAGCACTAAAAAACCTCTTTATCTGGAGAGGTTATGGCTCCCCACTTTTGTTTCCTATAGTCTGGCTGGTCTGTGTCTTCTTGTCCTTTTTAGATGATGTGCCTGGCAGTATGGATTGTAGCATTTTCTTTCATGGAGTGACGAGTGACACATTTCTGGGTGAAATAAGTTACAGGAGGGGAAGTTGCACTCTCCTGTTGTCATGTGGGTCCGGCATTTTTTGGGATGGTCAAAGGTGCATGTCCCACCTGTTTTACCAGATATACCGTGCCTACAGATACCCAAGGCATAGATTTTGCATAGATTGGAATTCTGTTTGCTAGGATTTATTGTAGCTGTGTTCACTGCTGGTGCATTTTTTCTGTTTCCACTCTACCTACCACCCCTTTATGGACATCAGTGCTTCCACCAGGTTTTGCTGGTAATGTGTCAACACTATTCCAAGAGGCATCATCTCTTTATGTTCCATCTTCAGAAAAATCACTGTTTTGTACCTCTCTAAATTGAATAGCATTGTCTTTACTTGTTTCATCACCAGGGCCAATATTTCCTTTTGGTTCAGTCCTCCAGGACAACACTAGCACCCTCAGGAGCACTGTCGTCCAAGACAGCCCAGTCCAACCCACCCATTTAATTTTCCCAGCTGTCATACCAGGCTGACATGTCTTTCAAGAAGGATCTTTTATTGGTGTTCTTGTCTTTTAATATACAGTGGACCCCCAGAGTTCGTAGGCGTCGGAGTTTGCAAAATTCAGAGTTTGTGATATTTTTTCGGAAAAATATTGGTTTGGTGTTCGTGGATCCGCTCGGAGTTCTTGATTCATCCCGGAAGCATACGTGTGGCCCGAGCAGGCCCGACACTCCATTGAGAGTCAGTGTGCCATTGTTTACCAGCGAGTGAGCGCCACCAACGCATTCATACCATACATTTTGTCATTATTCCATTGTTTTTAGTGCTTGCAACTGCTAAATAAGCCACCATGGGCCCCAAGAAAGCTCCTAGTGCCAGCCCTTTGGTAAAGGGCCGAGAGGGGAGAATATCTTCTTAAGTGATTCAGTGATTGTACAATATGTTATGATACTAAAGCAGCAGGAGTTGATAAAGGCTACAGTGCCAGCCAGCGATACAGTGTAGCATTAACAGTGTAGCAAGTAAGTTAAGAGATTAAGTGATAGAAAAATGACACCACAAAACTTAACTCCTGGAACTGGATTTGACCTGAGCGTCGGTAAGATGAGGAAGGAAGAAGGATGGGTAAGGATGGAAACTTGGGAAATGGTTGGGAGTGGGGAGGGGGAGGTGAGGGTTATAAAGGTAAGTTGCCTAACCACTTTGGCGCAATATAATAAGTGTGTGTGTATGTAGAGTTATACATAAGTTAACTTTATGAGGTGGGTATGCCTCCTGTCCATCAGTGGCACACAGGTATACTGCTGTATCACAGCATGCCACTGAGTTAGAAGAATGCATACAATTGGCAATTGCTTATTTTTTTTTTTTTTTTTTTTTTTTTTTTTTGAGGTCGGAGGCAAGGCTGCTGCAACAGGTGGTAGTTGCTGGGCTTTCGATGTTGTTGGTGGCTAGCCCGGAGCTGGTCAAGCAGTTTCTTCTGCAACAGGTGGTAGTTGCTGGGCTTTCGATGTTGGTGGTGGCTAGCCCAGAGCTGGTCAAGCAGTTTCTGAGGTGGTGTCCTATACAGTGGACCCCCGGTGTTCGTCCTGCTCAAAACAGGCCCTTTTATGTAAGTTTATTTTTTTAAATGCTTTTATAAGTGTAGTTTTGGGGGTGTAAAAGGACTAGTCTATGTTACATTATTTCTTAAGGGAATAAATTCGGTTGGTAATGGCACTTGAACAGCATTCTGTTACGAAAAATGGACGAACACCGGGGGTCCACTGTAGTAGGAAGTTCGTGGGTGTTACAATGTTAGTTGTAAGATGTAGTTTGATAAAGGTAGGTCACCCATAGATGGGGAGCATTTATCTATGTTGTTGGACGTAGACTGGGTCTGGTGATATCCACTCTCCTGGTTCAATGGGGAGATCACACAGGATTCTTGGTCGTGGGTAGTTGTCATTGTGAATGAAACGTCTAACTCTTTGTTGCAGAGTCATTCTCTGGGTTCGGTGGGGAGGTGTGTTGATGACATAGTCAGTAGTGTTTACTGGTTGGGGGGGGTTTCTCTATCAGGTACATATAGTTCTTGCATGTCATATAGCTGTCTCTTCGTTAGTTTGTCTATCCTGACGTTAATTGCAGCGATTTCTTGTTGAATATGCAGGTCTTCCATTCTGATTCTGTCCCTCAATCTGGTCCCAGTGATAAAGCGGAGGGCTTTGTTCTGGACACGTTGAAGCCGCAGCATGTTGGTTTTAGTTGTTAGTGATATGGGTACGCAAGGGTATTCCAGCAACGGTCTGATCATCATCTTGTAGAGGTGCTTCTTGATGTGGGGAGGGGCATCTTTGAATCTGAATAGTTGGCCGAGGCGGGCTTTAGCTAGGTTCACTTTTTTAGAGATGTGAGAAGTGGAGTTAAGTAATCTGTCGATCTCATATCCCAGGATCTTGTTGGGGTTTCTGATATCGACACGTGACCCTCTTATGGAGATACCTCCTTTGTCTTCTATGGTTGATGGGAGACAGCCGATGGTGCTGATGAGGACTTTTTCTGGATTAGTTGAGATTCTCCACTTTTTCTCCCAGTTAGCTGTTCTTCGTAATTCCTCATTCATTTTCGCTATTACTCTCCTGTATTTTGTTGTACCTGATATAGGGGTGGATGACACTACATGGATAACGTCTGCAAATTGGGTGATGATGGTATCATTGTGTTCTGGTTGTGGGAGGTCATTTACATAAATATTGAAGAGTATGGGGCTAAGGCATGAGCCTTGTGGTACTCCAGCTGTTGGGGTGAATGGTACTGCAAATTTGCCATTAAAGTTGGGGATGATGTTTCTGCCTGTTAGGAAATTGATATGAGCCTGAGAAAGGTCCAGTTGTGGTCTGCTAGGTCGGCAAGTTTGAATATAAGCCCATCGTGCCAGAGGCTGTTGAAGGCTTTGTGAATGTCCCTCGTTGCAATTAGGGCCAGGTTTCCTTGGTTCCTCAGGCTATCTACAGCATCATAGATGATGCTGATCGCATGTTGTGTTCCACGGTGGGACCTGAAACCAAACTGTTTTTCGGTGAAGAGATGATTGAATTCCATGTAGTAGTTCAGTCTGTTGGAGATGATTTTTTCGAAGACTTTGCCAGCGACTTCGAGTAGAGAGATAGGTCTGTAGTTTTCTGGGTTACGGATGTCCTTGTTGGGTTTTGAGATGATGATCATCTTTGCTGTTTTGAATGTTATAGGGAAGTGGCCAGACACCAGGACAGCATTAAAGATGTTTAATAGGGACATCTTGCAATTACGGGGTAGGTACTTTAGCTGTTTTACTGTTATGCCTGAAGGGCCAGGGGCCTTATTTCTCATTCATCCAATGACTTGGGTCATTTCCTTAAGGGTGATTGGCCTAGTGAGAGGGTGCTCGGGTTCAAGAGAAGATGTATCAATTGCTGGTATTGGTTGGAAGTCTTCCCAGTTTTCGTCACGCCACTGGTTGACCCACAGATAGTGGTTATTGTTGAATCTTCTGCTGTCATTGTGAGAGAGAATTTTCTTCCACACCTCACCCATCAAGTTAGCTTGATCTTGTGGGTCCTCGAGCAAGGTAGTCACTTCCTCGCCATCTTCGTCAGTGAATGAGCGTATGAGGAGTTGAGTGGGTGAGTGCTTAGCCCCCAGTAGTCTACGGATCTTGCTCCAGAATTGTTCTGGTTGGCGCTTATACTGGTTAGCTTGAAGCACAAGGTATTTCCATAGGTCCCTTTTGTGCTGGGTGATTAGGGTTATTAATTCCCTTCTCATTCTTTGGAGTACCTCGCGTGTGGGCTGGCCTGAGTGGAGGTGCCTACTACATTCAGCTTGGTAATTATTCATGCTGTCTTTTATTTCCCTGGTTGGTTTGTACTGTTGGTAGACCCTGGAAGTAGTTAGTTGGCAACATGCTTCTGTGGCCTCAGTGATTCTTTCACGTAGGGAGGTGATCGCCACATCTATTGCAGTGGAGGGTTGGTTGTCAAGAAGAATAGTCTGGTCGTTTGCTAGGTAGTCCCTGAAGTGGTCGAAGCCTAGTGTTTTTAGGTTAGGTTTTGGGCGGGTGGGTGTGCGGAATGGAGTGGATTGTAGCTTAATTATGACAGGGATATGGTCAGAGCCGACGTTGCCGCCTGGGGAGACTTTGCAGTGGAACAGGTCGCAGTCCCTGTTGGTGAGTACACTACGTAAGGTGTGCCTGGGTGGGGGCCCACAAATGATTTGAAGAATGGGCCCTGGAACAATAGATTTCTTGCTGCCATTAGATTGAAAAGTTGTTTCCCTTTGTGGTCTCCCTGAGGGAGGGCGGCACCACAGTTGAAGAGAGCAGGGTGGTGGGCATTGAAATCCCCTGCCAGAACAGCAGGGACGTTTCGACTGAGTAACCTGTGTAAGGGAATAGACTCTATGTACGGCTGTCTGGGAGGAAAGTAGACTGTTCCCACTATAAGTCGGCCATATGAGGTCAGCAATTCTATTGCTAAGATGTTGTCCTCATCGACATGGATGTTGCGGAATTCGTATCCCCGCCTCACAAGGATGGCCACTCCACTAAAAGGTCCTCTGGATTTCTCAAGTGTTGAGTAACCAGGAAGTTTTATATGTTGGTCAGGTCTGGCTGCTGTTTCGTTGAGGAGGATAATGTCTGGGTTGTGGTTGCATAATTCTAATTCAAGGAGGTAGCGGTTGTTGAAGAAGTGGTGGATGTTGATTTGCAGAATTGTGATCCCCATTATTTTATGTGTTTAGGTGTGTTGCTGCAAGCAGAGGAGGGAAGTTTGGAGGTGCAGCCCCGATGGGGTTGGTTGCGCCTGCTAGGGGGTTTAAGAGGGGAAGGGAGGGTGTAGTCCTGGGTGTTTTCCTGCGAGAATGGAGAGTCTTCATCGATGCTGTTGGTGATGGTAACATCAGTTGACAAATCAGACTCATTTTCTGATCCCGAACTCACGTCAGAGTCTGCGTCCCCCGGATGTACTGGGTTCTCGGACCTGTCTTTGTTTGAGATTGGGGACATTGGGTCTTGTGGATGGAAGACTAGATCGTCAAGACAGGCTAGCTGCCCATCGGTTGTCTCACTCGGAGTAGCGTGGGAACCTCCAATGTTGTTGGAGTTATATAGGGCGACTGACAACACCGCCGTGTGTCTGGCAGCCATCACTATTTAAGGCGTATCTTTCAGTGGCCCTTATACACCAAACAACAAACACCACAACACCAGTCCTCACATTCGTAATGATATTTTATTCATTCTAGAGTATATGTCATGTTTCTATGTTATTAATATTGTTTATTATGTCATATTAGATGAATTGTGATAGATAAATAAGCCATAGAGTTTATATTAGTGTCATTTTGAAGGACTATCTTGTACTGTCCACAAAAACACACTCCTGTCGCTGGCACAATTCCAAACATTCGCCAGAAACAGAACTCTCTGAAACACTTTTTTGAGCAACAGGGGTCCAGTGACTCTCAAGCTGGTCCTAGTGGCATTAAAAAACAAAGAAGGGAAGTAACCCAGGAAGAGGACTTGGTACCTGAAGTGTTAAAGGAAGGGGATTCCCCTTCCAAACACTAGCAACTACTCCTTCCTCTCCCCTCCTTCCATCTTCCACACATCAACAACTCTTCAGTAAAGGTAAGTGACATGTTATTATTGTTTTATTCTTCATGTATCATTGTTTTCTGTGTAATTTTATGTATATTTAATGTACAAAAATATTTTAATTTAATACTTTTGGGTGTCTGAAACGGATTAATTTTATTTCCATTATTTCTTACGGGGAAAATAGATTCGGAGTTCGTAATATTCGGTGTTCGGAGCGCCCTCTGGAACGCATTAATTACGAACTCCGGGGGTCCACTGTAGATGTAATTTTCTCATACAGGTGTATCTCGTTTGGTCAGACCCAAAAACATTTCTCTGATTTTACATCAAATGTGGTCGCCGGTTTAAAATCCCTGCACACCTCATGGGACCATTGACCACAGAGATTGCAACCAATCCAGGCATGCTTTCATGTGTTACACTTCCTGCAGACTACACAGATTTTCATGGTGGTGGTCTTCTTACAACACTACAATATGAATGTAGATGAATGGTTCAAAAAACCCACAAGTTGATAAATTAGACACATGTGCAACACTTGGGTATCTTTAATGAGGAAACCTTTCACCACTGTGATGAAACGTTTCCTCATTAAAGATACCCAAGTGTTGCACATGTGTCTAGTTTATCAACTTTACAACTCTCCTAGCTAGCTACACTATAATTTCTAGAAGTATTTAGTTGTCTTTAACAGTTCTTCTGGTTTGGCTGGCTAGGATAGGCTTATTATATAAAAGATTATATATATATATATATATACAGTGGACCCCTGGTTATCGTAATTAATCCGTTCCTGAGAGCGTAACTAAACACAAATTTGACGATTTCCGAATTCATTTTCCCCAAAAGAAATAATGTAAATCCAATTAATCTGTTCCAGACACCCAAAAGTATTAAAAAAAAATAAGTTTTTTACATTAAATATACATTTACCTACACAGAAAACAATGAGACATGAAGAATAAAACAATAATATGACACTTACCTTTATTGAAGACTCTTCTTAGTGTATGGAAGATGGGACGAGGGAAGAGGATGGAGAAATTACTGTTTGGAAGGGAAATCCCTTTCCATAAAGACTTCAGGCTACCACGTCCTTTTCCGGGGTTACTTCCCTTCTTTGTTTTTTAATGCCACTAGGATTGCCACAGTACATTCATTACTTACCTTAAAATAAAAATATTTGTAGTCTTAATAGGGTGAGAGGTGAGTAGTATTTATTTGTAGGAATTCAGTGTAGGTAGCCTGTAGATGTAGGTACTACACATATATAGCCCCCCCTGGGCTACACTACACAGCCATATTATTACACTACACAGCCATATTATTACATCGACATACCATGTTCACTGAGTTTAGTTGTTTCTAACAACTACCTTTGGATGCCATCATAAACAGAGGAGAAGTAATGAATAATTCACGTTGAGAATTCTAAACAAACGCGTATGAAGGGCGGTTACTGGACCAGACACCAGATTCACAGTTTTCTCTAACACTGCATCAGAGAAAACGTATTGTTTACTCTCCACTCGATAGCATATAAATATTGCAGGTTTATATGCTATGTTTACATGCTATATGCTATGTAACGTGTTTCTTATATAATTTTGAAGAAAATATCATAGATGGATTAATGAAAATGTCTATACAGTGGAACCCCGACTAACGTAAGCTCCATATAACGTAAAAATCGTGTAACGTAAGCTTTTTTCGCAAAATATTTGTCTCATGTAGCGTATATTTCTTTGTGTAGCGTAAAGTACCAGACCTGTCCGCCTGCCCCGCGCCTGCACAGGACGCCAGTGTAGCATTGTTTACCACTGAGAGAACATTACCAAGTGCGCTCTTTCAAACATTTACAATACTTCTGTTGTATTTTTTGGTGGTTTAGTGATTGTCACTGTGAAATAAGTCACCATGGGTCCAAAGAAGCTTCCTAGTGGCACCCCTGTGCTAAAAAGAGTGAGGAACACCATCGAACTGAAGAAAGAGATAGTAGAAAAATATGAGAGTGGCGTATGCCTAAGAGAGCTTGCCAGGATGTACAATCCTGGGAAAGAGAAATGAGATCAAGGAAGCTAATGTTGCAAAAGGGGTTGATATGTTAACGAAAAAAAGATTGAAAACAGTGGATGAGGTTGAGAAGTTGTTGATGGTGTGGATAAACAATAAACAGATAGCTGGTGATAGTATTTCCACGGCGATAATTTGTGAAAATGCAAGGAAGTTGCACGCAGATCTTGTCAAGACAATGCCTGGAACCAGTGGTGAGGAGAGTGATTTTAAAGCCAGCAGAGGCTGGTTTGACAGGTTTAAGAAACATAGTGGCATACACAGTGTTGTGAGGCATGGTGAGGCAGTCAGCTCAGACAAACGTGCAGCTGAAAAGTTTGTGAGTGAATTTAAGGGGTTCGTAGAGGCTGAAGAATTCCTCCCCCAACAAGTGTTTAATTGTGATGAAACAGGCCTGTTTTGGAAGAAAATGCCCAACAGGAGCTTCATTACTCAGGAGGAAAAGGCACTGCCAGGACACAAGCCTATGAAAGACAGGCTAACTCTTATGATGTGTGCCAATGCCAGTGGTGATTTTAAAGTGAAGCCTTTACTGGTGTATCACACAGAAAATCCCAGAGCCTTCAAGAAACACAATGTTAACAGGAATAATTTGTGTGTGCATTGGAAGGCTAACACTAATGCATGGGTCACTAAGGACTTTTTCATGGAATGGATGACTGGAGTGTTTGGCCCTAGTGTGAAGAAATACCTCCTGGAAAAGAAATTGCCACTCAAGTGCCTCCTGGTACTGGACAATGCTCCTGCTCATCCTCACAACTTGCAAGAGTTGTTGTCTGACAAGTTCAATTTCATCAGAGTGAAGTTCTTGCCTCCTAACACCACTCCTCTCATCCAGCCCATGGACCAGCAGGTCATTGCAAACTTCAAGAAACTGTACACCAAAGCAATGTTTCAAAGGTGCTTTAATGTGACCAATGACTCTGAATTGACCCTAAGAGAGTTCTGGAAAGATCACTTCAATATCGTGCATTGCATAGGCCTTATAGGTAAGGCTTGGGAGGAAGTGACTTCCAGGACTTTGAACTCTGCTTGGAGACCACTGTGGCCAGATTGTGTTGAAAAGAGGGATTTTGAAGGATTTGAAACTGACCCTGAACCTGACGACCCTGTGCCTGTTGTGGAAGATATTGTGGCATTGGGGAACAGCCTGGGGTTGGAGGTGAGTGGTGAGGATGTGGAAGAGTTGGTGGAGGAGCACAGGGTAAAGCTAACAACTGAAGAGCTGCAAGAGCTGGAACTGGAACAGCATCAGACCAGAGCTGAGGTTATTGCTTCACAGGAGGAGGAAGAGAGAGAGAAGGAGGTGTCTTCTTCAGTGCTTAAGGAAATTTGTTCAAAGTGGAACGATGTGCAAAGTTTTGTTGAAAAACACCACCCTGAGCAAGCTGAAATGAGCCATCTGTGCAACCACTTCAGTGACAGAGCCATGTTGCACTTCAGGAAAGTATTAAAGAGTCGCCAGAAACAGAGGACTGTGGACAGTCATTTCACGAGGCAGGGATCCAGTGACTCTCAAACTGGTCCTAGTGAGATTAAAAGACAAAGAAGGGAAGTAACCCCGTAGAGGGACTTGTTACCTGAAGTCATTTTGGAGGAGGATTAACCTTCCAACCACTAACACCCTGCCCCTATCATCCTCCCTATCTTCCAGATGCCTGCAACTCTTCAATAAAGGTAAGTAAATGTTATATATTAATCTGTTTTTTATTATTTAGTATGTGAATATTTTTGGGTGGAACGGATTAATTGTATTTACATTATTTCTTATGGGAAATAAGGTTTCAAATTACGTATTTTTTGTGTTAAGTAATAGCTCCTGGAACGGATTAATTACATTAGTCGGGGTTCCACTGTATTAACTTAAAATAAGACACTTAATGTGCCCAAGAGTGATTATTATTAAACATACTACTGACTCACGAACACGGCATGCCTGCTACACTCCCTGCATGCCTGCTATACACCCTGCATGCCTGCTACACTCCCTACCTTCCTTCTACACTCCCTGCATGCCTGCTGCACTCCCTGCATGTCTGCTGCACTCCCTGCATGCCTGCTGCAATCCCTGCATGCCTGCCACACTCACTGCATGCCTGCCACACTCACTGCATGCCTGCCACACTCACTGCATGCCTGCCACACTCCCTGCATGCCTGCCACACTCCCTGCATGCCTGCCACACTCCCTGCATGCCTGCCACACTCCCTGCATGCCTGCCACACTCCCTGCATGCCTGCCACACTCCCCTGCATGCCTGCCACACTCCCTGCATGCCTGCCACACTCCCTGCATGCCTGCCACACTCCCTGCATGCCTGCTCACACTCCCTGCATGCCTGCCACACTCCCTGCATGCCTGCCACACTCCCTGCATGCCTGCCACACCCTGCATGCCTGCCACTCCTGCATGCCTGCCACACTCCCTGCATGCCTGCAACCACATCTCCCCTGCATGCCTGCCACACTCCCTGCATGCCTGCCACACTCCCTGCATGCCTGCCACACTCCCTGCATGCCTGCCACACTCCCTGCATGCCTGCCACACTCCCTGCATGCCTGCCACACTCCCTGCATGCCTGCCACACTCCCTGCATGCCTGCCACACTCCCCTCTGCCATGCCTGCCACACTCCCTGCATGCCTGCCACACTCCCTGCATGCCTGCCACACCCCTGCATGCCTGCCACTCCCTGCATGCCTGCCACACTCCCTGCATGCCTGCCACACTCCCTGCATGCCTGCCACACTCCCTGCATGCCTGCCACACTCCCTGCATGCCTGCCACACTCCCTGCATGCCTGCCACACTCCCTGCATGCCTGCCACACTCCCTGCATGCCTGCCACACTCCCTGCATGCCTGCCACACTCCCTGCATGCCTGCTACACTCCCTGCATGCCTGCTACACTCGGCCACACGCACTCCACTTTCATATTTTGCAATGAGTTCTTGAATTCTATTGTGTTTCTGACCTTCTTTACCACAGGGCTGGCACTAGGAGCTTTCTTTGGACCCATGGTGACTTATTTAGCAGTTGCAAGCACTAAAACAAATGGAATATTATGAAATGTATCGTATGAACACGTGGGATCGTCCTCACTGGCTGGTAAACAATGGGACACTGACTGTAAATGGTGTGTGGGGCCATCGGGCCACCGGGCTGCCGCTCATAAACTTTCGGGACGAATGACTATTACCGAGTTAAATAACGATCACTGAGCCAATATTTTGACGAAAAAACGTTACTAATACCGAAAATTACGAAATCTGATGACTACGATATCCGTGGGTCCACTGTATATATACAGTGGAATCTTTACTTATGAGTGCACCCATGTGCAGGTTTTTCCAGATACGAGCAGTCGCTTGGTCAATTTTTTGCGCTGAGTGAAATTTCCAGATGCACGCGGGCCGCAAGGAAGGTTCCTTGACACTGGTGAGGGGCTCTTGCTCTTGATCTAGGGAATTGGATCTCATTTGTTTGTTGGACTATCTTATTGAAACTTGGGCAATGTATGATGGAAAGATGCTTCTTAACATACACCAAAATTGAAAGAAATTGGACCCTAAATAACTGAGTTCACTTCTCAGCCATTAGCCGCCCTTTAGCGGTATGTTTTCGTATGGTTTTTATGGTTGTATTCTCGTTTTCTTTTGTCTCATTTGAAAGAATGGAAGATATATTACAAAAATAGATATGATTTTGATTGCTTTCACAACGAAAAGTATCTTGAAATTGAGCTCAAAGTCTCGGAAATGTTTGATTTTTGCCAATGTTCAAGAGTAAACAAATGTGTGTCCAACTGGCCAGTCTAATATGAAGTCACGAATTGGTTGACATTATTTATACAGTTATTACAGTAATGCAGAAGTCTGCATAACAGTAAATCTTCTATTTTTTATGTGAATAAAGATTCAAAATGGTAAGCAAGAGTACTATTATTATAAGAATATGTACGTACTAACTAATAATAATAATAATACATAATAATAATAATAATACAGTGGTCCCTCGTGTTTCAGTGATTCCGACTCGGTGATTTCGAGTTTCGAGCGCTTTTTTTGGTCAATGTTTCCCTCGTCTATCGGTCATTCCCTCGACTATCGGTCCGTACCAGACCTGTCCACCTGCACGCGCTGCGCTCTGCTGTGCAGGACGCCAGTCTAGCGTTGTTTACCATTGAGAGAACATTACCCAGCGCGCTCTTTCAAACATTTCACAATAAATTTATTCTGTTTATTGCTGGTTTAGTGATTGTCACTGTGAAATAAGTCACCATGAGTCCAAAGAAGCTTCCTAGTGGCACCCCTGTGGTAAAGAAAGTGAGGAACACCATCAAAGTGAAGAAGGAGATTGTAGAAAATATGAGAGTGGCATACGTGTGAGTGAGCTTGCCAGGATGTACAACAAAACACATCTACTATCACCTCTATCCAAACAAAGAGAAAAGAAATCAAGGAAGCTAATGTTGCAAAAGGTGTTGATATGTTAAAGAAAAATAGATCGAAAACAGGGATGAGGTTGAGAAGTTGTGGGGGTGTGGATCAATGAAAACAGATAGCGGGTGATAGTATTTCCACGGCGATAATTTGTGAAAAGGCAAGGCAGTTGCACGCAGATCTTGTCAAGACAATGCCTGGAACCAGTGGTGATGTGACTGATTTTAAAGCCAGCAAAGGCTGGTTTGAGATATTTAAGAAACGTAGTGGCATACACAGTGTTGTGAGGCATGGTGAGGCAGCCAGTTCAGACAAACGTGCTGGTGAAAATTTTTTGCAGGAATTCAAGGGGTTCGTAGACACTGAAAAATTCGAACCCCAACAAGTGTTTAATTGTGATGAAACAGGCCTGTTTTGGAAGAAAATGCCAAACAGGACCTTCATTACTCAGGAGGAAAAGGCACTGCCAGACACAAGCCTATGAAAGACAGGCTAACTCTCATGTTGTTGTAATGCTAGTGGGGATTTTAAAGTGAACCCTTTACTGAAAATCCCAGAGTGTTCAAGAAAAACAGTGTGAACAAGAATAATTTGTGTGTGTTTTGGAAGGCTAACACCAAGGCATGGGTCACGACGCCAATTTTCGTGGAATAGCTCACTGCAGTGTTTGGACCCCAGTGTGAAGAAATACCTCCTAGAAAAGAAATTGCCACTCAAGTGCCTCCTGCTACTGGACAATGCTCCTGCTCATCCTCACAACTTGAAGACTATTTGTCTGACAACTTCAGTTTTATAAAAGTGAAGTTCTTGCCTCCCTAACACCATCCTCTCATCCAGCCCATGGACCAGCAGGTCATTTCTAACTTCAAGAAACTGTACACCAAAGCAGTGTTTCAGAAGTACTTTGAAGTGACCTCGGACACTGAGTTGACCCTAAGAGAGTTCTGGAAAGATCACTTCAATATCCTCCATTGCATAGGCCTTATAGGTAAGGCTTGGCAGGGAGTGACTTCCAGGACTTTGAACTCTGCTTGGAGACCACTGTGGCTGGATTGTGTTGAAAGAGGGATTTTGAAGGATTTGAGGCTGACCCTGACCCTGACGACCCGTGCCTGTTGTGGAAGATATTGTGGCATTGGGGAACAGCCTGGGGTTGAAGGTGAGTGGTGAGGATGTGGAAGAGTTGGAGGAGCACAGTGTAGACCTAACCACTGAAGAGCTGAAAGAGCTTCATCAGGAACAGCATCAGATGACATTTAAGGAAATTGATTCAGAGGAGGAGGAGGGTGGACAGGGGTGAGGTAGTAACTTCTTCAGAGATTAAGGAAATGTGTTCTATTTGGACTAAGTTGCAGACATTTGTTGAAAAACACCACCCTGAGCAAGCTGAAATAAGCCATCTCTGCAACCAGTTCAGTGACAGAGCCATGTTGCACTTCAGGAAAATGTTAAAGAGGCGTCAGAAACAGAGCACTCTGGACAGTTACTTTTCTAGACAGGGGTCTAGTGACTCTCAAGCTGGTCCTAGTAGCATTAAAAGAAAAAGAAGGGAAGTAACCCCAGATAAGGACTTGTACCTGAAGTCTTTATGGGAGGATTCCCCTTCCAAACACTAACCCCTCCCCTGTCCTACTCCCTATCTTCCAGATCAGCAACTCTCTTCAATAAAGGTAAGTAAATGTTATTTTAAATGTTTAATTATAAATTTATTACTTTATAATTGTTTTGTGTAAAAGTATAGTACAGTAGACCCTCATTTAGCATGGTAGTTACGTTCCTGAAAACATCGGGTTAGGTAAAATCGTGTTAGATAATTAGAAGAACTTATGGGAAAATAGGGTTATGTTCCTTGGAGTCCCCAAAAAGCCAAACAAGTTTTTTTAGACCAACAGATCTTGCAAAAATTGAAGGCAATATGTAATTGTAGTTCATTGTCGTGATATATTACTGCTTAAGACTACAAATGCAATAGAAATAATAGTATTTTTACCTTAAATTGTGGGTAATGATGTTTGTGGATGATTGTAAAGAGAGTGGAGAGTTATGCTATGGCCCTACTGGGCTGAGGTGGATGGTAGAGGTTCTGGAACTGAAGTAAAGTAAAGTAAATTTTATTTCTTTGCAAGTTTACATAGATATTGGTAATAACAATTATAAAACTGAAATACAAGGAGAGCAACTGGCATGCCATGGCATTAGGGGCAGCTTAATCTAATGACTTATAAACTATGTACAATAATACTAGAGAAATAGATTGAGTTAATTCTAGTTATATATTTTATAATATATAACTAGAATCAGTAAGTAAGAGAGGGTGAAGGTTTATAAACTAAAAGAGGAGGCAGTTAGGTAAGATATAAACAACTATTGGAGGATAGATGGGCTAGTGAGAGTGTAGGCAATGGGGTCGAAGATGTATGGGGTAGATTTAAAAATGTAGTGTTAGACTGTTCAGCAGAAGTTTGTGGTTACAGGCGAGTGGGTGCGGGAGGGAAGAGGAGCGATTGTGGAATGATGATGTAAAGAGAGTAGTAAGGAGAAAAAGTTAGCATATGAGAGGTTTTTACAAAGTAGAAGTGATGCAAGGAGGGAAGAGTATATGGAGAGAAAAAGAGAGGTTAAAAGAGTGGTGAAGCAATGTAAAAAGAGAGCAGATGAGAGAGTGGGTGAGATGTTATCAGCAAATTTTGTTGAAAATAAGAAAACGTTTTGGAATGAGATTAATAAGTTGAGGAAGCCTAGAGAACAAATGGATTTGACAGTTAAAAATAGGAGAGGAGAGTTATTAAATGGAGAGTTAGAGGTATCGGGAAGATGGAGAGAATATTTTGAGGATTTGTTAAATGTTGATGAAGACAGGGAAGCTGTGATTTCGTGTGTAGGGCAAGGAGGAACAACATCTTGTAGGAGTGTGGAAGAGCCAGTTGTGGGTGTAGGGGAAGTTCGTGAGGCAGTGGGTAGAATGAAAGGGGGTAAGGCAGCTGGGATTGATGGGATAAAGATAGAAATGTTAAAAGCAGGTGGGGATATAATTTTGGAGTGGTTGGTGCTATTATTTAATAAATGTATGGAAGAGGGTAAGGTACCTAGGGATTGGCAGAGAGCGTGTATTGTTCCTTTGTATAAAGGCAAAGGGGACAAAAGAGAGTGCAAAAATTATAGGGAATAAGTCTGTTGAGTGTACCTGGTAAAGTGTATGGTAGAGTTATTATTGAAAGAATTAAGAGTAAAACAGAAATCAGGATAGCAGATGAACAAGGGGGCTTTAGGAAAGGTAGGGGGTGTAGACCAAGTGTTTACAGTGAAACATATAGGTGAACAGTATTTGGATAAGGGTAAAGATGTTTTTGTGGCATTTATGGATTTGGAAAAGGCGTATGATAGGGTAGATAGGGGGCAATGTGGCAGATGTTGCAGGTGTATGGAATAGGAGGAAGGTTACTGAAAGCAGTGAAGAGTTTTTATGAGGATAGTGAGGCTCAGGTTAGAGTGTGAAGGAGGGAAGGGACTATTTCCCAGTAAAAGTGGGCCTTAGATAAGGATGTGTGATGTCACCGTGGTTGTTCAATATATTTATAGATGGGGTTGTAAGAGAAGTGAATGCGAGGGTCTTGGCAAGAGGTGTTGGGCTAAAAGATAAAGAAGCAAATACAAAGTGGAGTTGTCACAGTTGCTTTTTGCTGATGACACTGTGCTTTTGGGAGATTCTGAAGAGAAGCTGCAGAGGTTGGTGGATGAATTTGGTAGGGTGTGTAAAAGAAGAAAATTGAAAGTGAATATAGGAAAGAGTAAGGTGATGAGGATAACAAAAAGAATAGGTGACGAAAGATTGATATCAGATTGGAGGGAGAGAGTATGGAGGAGGTGAATGTATTCAGATATTTGGGAGTGGACATGTCGGCGGATGGGTCTATGAAGGATGAGGTGAATCATAGAATTGATGAGGGGAAAAGGGTGAGTGGAGCACTTGAGTCTGTGGAGACAAAGAACCTTGTCCATGGAAGTAAAGAGGGGAATGTATGAGAGTATAGTTATACCAACGCTCTTATATGGGTGTGAAGCATGGGTGATGAATGTTGCAACGAGGAGAAGGCTGGAGGCAGTGGAGATGTCATGTCTGAGGTCAATGTGTGGTGTGAATATAATGCAGAGAATTCGGAGTTTGGAAATTAGGAGGAGGTGCGGGATTACCAAACCGATTGTCCAGAGAGCTGAGGAGGGGTTGTTGAGGTGGTTTGGACATGTAGAGAGAATGGAACGAGACAGAGTGACTTCTGAGAGTGTATAAATCTGTAGTGGAGGGAAGGCGGGGTAGGGGTCGGCCTAGGAAAGGTTGGAGGGAGGGGGTAAAGGAAGTTTTGTGTGCGAGGGGCTTGGACTTCCAGCAAGCATGTGTGAGCGTATTTGATAGGAGTGAATGGAGGCATATGGTTTTTAATACTTGACGTGCTGTTGGAGTGTGAGCAAAGTAACATTTATGTAGGATTCAGGAAACCGGCAGGCCGGACTTGAGTTCTGGAGATGGGAAGTACAGTGCCGGCACTCTGAAGGAGGGGTGTTAATGTTGCAGTTTTATAACTGTAGTGTAAAGCACCCTTCTGGCAAGACAGTGATGGAGTGAATGATGATGAAAGTTCTTCTTTTCGGCCACCCTGCCTTGGTGGGAATCGGCCGATGTGTTAATAAAAAATAGTATATATATATATATATATATATATATTTATATATATATATATATATATATATATATATATATATATATATATATATATATATATATATATATATATATATATATATATATATATATATATATGCCTGAAAGGGTTTCGAGTCAACGCCCCGCCGCGGCTCGGTCTTAGACCAGGCCTCGTGGTGCATCAGAGTCTGATCAACTAGGCTGTTACTGCTGGCCGCAGGCAAACTGACGTACGAATCACAGCCCGGCTGGTCAGGTACTGAGTTTAGGTGCCTGTCTAGTGCCTTCTTGAAGACAGACAGGGGTCTATTGGTAATTCTCCTTATGTATGCTGGGAGGCAGTTGAACAGTCTTGGGCCCCGGACACTTATTGTGTTGTCTCTCTGTGTACTCATGGCGCCCCTGGTTTTCATTGAGGGAATGTTGCATCTCCTGCCGAGTCTTTTGCTTTCGTAGTTAGTGATTTTCGTGTGCAAGTTTGGTACTAATTCCTCTAGGATTTTCCAAGTGTATATGATCATGTATCTCTGGCCTGCATTCAAGGGAATACAAATCAAGGGAATTCAACAGTTCCCAGTAATTAAGGTTCTTTATCGTACTTATGTGTGCCGTGAAAGTTCTTTGTACACTCTCCACGTCACCAATTTCGCCTGTCTTGAAGAGGACAGTTAGTGTACAACAGTATTCCAGTTTAGAGAGAGCAGATGTGGTAGAAACACTGTTGTGGTCTTTGAAGGCGAAATTCTGTGACATTATCACTTCTAGGTCCTTCATATTACTTTTTTGCTCAATTATATGGCTAGAATTTGTCATATACCCTGACACAGTTTTAATTTCCTCAAGTTTTCCATATCTGAGAAGTTGAAATTTCTCTTTATTGAACTTCATATTGATTTGAGTGGCCCATTTGAAGATTTGGTTTATGTCCGCTTGGAGTCTTGCGGTGTCTTCGATGGAGGTCACTGTCATGGCAATTCGGGTGTCATCCGCAAAGGAAGACACGGAGCTATGGCTTACATCTCTGTCTATGTCAGATATGAGGATGAGGAATAGAATGGGAGCGAGTACTGTGCATTGTGGAACAGAGTTTTTCACTGTAGCTGCCTCAGACTTTACTCAGTTTACTATTACCCTTTGTGTTCTGTTTGTCAGGAAGTTATAGATCCATCTACCAACTTTTCCTGTTATTCCTTTATCAAACATTTTGTGTGCTATTACACCATGGTCACATTTGTCGAAAGCTTTCACAAAGTCTGTGTATACTACATCTGTATTTTGTTTGTCCTCAACAGCATCCAGGACCCTGTCATAGTGGTCCAGGAGCTGGGACAGGCAGGAGCGACGTGCTCTAAACCCGTGTTGCCCTGGGTTGTGTAATTGATGGGTATCTAAGTGGTTGGTGATCATGCTTCTTAGTACCCTCTCAAAGATTTTTATGATATGGGATGTTAGTGCTATCGGTCTGTAGTTCTTTGCAATTGCTTTACTGCCACACTTGCATATTCGAGCATATTGCCCCCTCACTCAGCCCAACGCGCGAGAGTATCCAAGTTAGATTCAATTATGTTTTTTATATTACTGTTTTATTCAACAAAGTTCATCAGAGGCACAAACAGAATTTACTTCTACACAGCACATTGTTCCAATATCAGATTGCTACACCTGCTTGTCAAAAATATGAGTAGCACTTAAATAACAAAGAATCTGTTCCCAAAGTTATTTAATGTTGTTCCTTAGAGTATTATGATTTTTATTGGGGGTGTTAACTTAGCAGCTCCTGGGAAATGGGAAGAAAGCTGGAGGGTAGTTCCAATTTCCTCAGTTAAGAGCCTTCACTAGGAACACAATTTCTTCCTTAAAGAAGATGTACCTCATAGAAACGGTAATCCCCAGCAGTAATGCGGGTCTAGGGATCGCGTCCTAGTAAGTTCTTGTAGTTGTGTAGCACTTGTTTGTAACTCGTCGATTATAATGATGAAGAAAATTATTATGGTAATGAACAACAGCAAAGATAATGAGCATAGTAATGTACAGTGAAATGAAAATGCTTCTGCTTAAACTTTCTTAATAAAGCAGCAGATGCATGAAAGTAATGTGATTGGATTTACTTTCCCAAATGAAGAAATGATCATCATCTGAACTCATACAAATGAATATATCTGAATTCATGTTGCAAAATAGAGAAAGTACTTGCAAAATGATACTAACCCTTGGACGGTGGTGGGTGTTGAAAAGTCACTTAGCGTTGAATTGGTCTGTAGGAACTCCCTCGTCGCTGTCTTATTCATGAAAGAGTCTGTAGCTGAAAAGTTACTGAAGGAGATAAGAGTGATGTTGTCAAGAGAAGCCAGATTTACAGGACATCCCGAGGTAGATAATGGCAGGTACGGTGGCTCTGATCCATGCACATAACTGCCTGCAACTACCCACGCACTCAAAACAAATGAGGTGAGTCCTCCAACCATGGCGCCCTGTGTTAACATAAATAAAAGAACTTCCTGAGAATAAATACTTTCTAGAAAAATATATTGCAATTACACTCTTAGGAATCAGAAAAAATCATGATTATTACTAATGATATGATTCACTCTACGTTCTCTTACCTTGGCGTTGACCCACGGGGTCAAGATTCCAGCAAGAAAAATACCATTTATCGGTCCACAGATGATCCCACTGAACATACCCACCACTTGCACCACACCTCCCAACTTTTCCATCAGTATTCCCAAGCCGGTGCCAGTTAGCCCAACTATCAACGCTGGAGAAACGAAATATGAATATTAGATGTATAATTTGCACCTGGTAAATATTGATGCACTGCTGAATGAGAGTTATTTAGCTTATATAGGAATACTTATTTGTTATACATTACATGATTAATATTTTTTTATAAAATACAAAATACAGCATAAAGCATATTATCTTGATGGGTGTTTCGTCCTCTGCTTGTACACAATATATATAAAATATTCTGTGTATATTTTCCTATTCACTTAATACTATATTGCCGATATCATTATTAATAGCTAAAATAATGGTATTGGGCTTTATACTATTATCTGCCTTTATATATTTAGCTATGTCACTAGGTAAGATATTATATATTATGGTGCTCACCCATTCTTCGCGCAGACCTTGGCCTGTGTGGACGCCTGACTTGGAGCTCCCGCCTCTTACCTAGCCAACTGGCAATTACAAGATGGCACAAGCAAATAGAAGGAGAGTCAACACTATTTGTATAGAACTTCTTCGTGGTTCCACTTATGGGACGATGGCTTCAGTTTTACTCCCGGAGATCCTGAGAGACACTTACCATATCGACAATAGTTAACTATATGGAGTGGCGCTGCAGTACATCTAAACTCTTCATTTTCACTCACCGTCATAGTCGAAGTAGGAAGCATCGTTTTTGACTATTTAAAGCCAAGCTGCGGAGGCATTGGGAACCAATGGAACCCAACCCAGTAATATTATAATGGCTTCTTCAACTTTGGCCACAAAACATCTTCATACTAATAGTTGTGTGAATTTTGTAATAGTTACCTTAAAGTGGACTTGAAAAGTTGAAGGTGATTTGAGGAAGCTTTCTCTCTATATAAACGAAATAAAAAAAAACAATAGAGGGAGAAATAAAACAACAGGAGAACCTACCTAACCTAATTCCCGATCAATGACACCTAACAACTGCTGTGTGACCTATCGTGGCATATACACGTTTCCCAAGATACGAAATATATAATGGATTCATTTTACGTGTAAAGCAGAGAATGAACGTTGAGACAAAAAAAAATCAGTGTGAAAATAATAATACCAAAATATAATTTAAATTACTTACTAATGAGTTTCAGATATTTTGTGGATCCTTGATCATCAATGTTCCTGAAGTATGGAAGAAACTTAAGGACATCCTCCCAGAGTAAGCAGGCAGCTGAGTTCCCTGCACTTGACACACTGCTGTATACGAGAAATAAACCTCACTAAGTAACCTAAAATCTGGTAATTTAAAGTATATGACTAATTCAAATCGACAAGGTGGACAGAGACAAGATGTTCCAGAGATGGGACACAGCAACAAGGGATCACAATTGGAAGTTGAAGACTCCTCTGAGTGGAACAGTCTAGAAAGTGATGCAGTGGAGGCAGGAACCATACATAGTTTTAAGGAGAGGTATGATAAGGCTATTGGAGCAGGGAGAGAGTGGACCTAGTAACGACCAGGAGCTAGGAATCAACCCCTGCAACCACAATTAGGTAAGTACACACACACACACATATATAAATATCAACAACAACTCTGTGGCTAGCCAGAGGATCGAACCCGTGTTGTTTTAGCCCAGCTCATGGCGAGCGAAAATTCACGACTCTAAACCGCTTGACCATACAATCCTACAAACAACTTGACCCTAGCGAACTAGGCTTGCTTCACGTTGCGAGGACATACGATAGTGTGGTTGCATCGTATGTCCTCGGAACTTGAAGCAAGCCTAGTTCGCTAGATTCAAGTTGTTTGTAGGATTGTACAGCCTAGTTGTTTAGAGCATCGTGAATTTTCGCTCACCGAGGTGGGTTAAAACAACAGGTGTTCGATCCTCCAGCTAGGAGCAATGTTGTTATTGATTAAATACTCCTTGTTCGTGGTCATATATATATATATATATATATATATATATATATATATATATATATATATATATATATATATATATATATATATATGTCGTGCCGATTAGGTAAAACTTGCGATTTTGGCTTAAATAGCAACGCTCACCTTGCCATATAAGACAAGTGAAAATTTGTGTATACAATATTTCGCCAAAATCATTCTGAACATAACGAAAAAATATATTTCAATGTGTTTGTTTATTATTAAATTAATGTTAACGTATCTAAAATATATTTAGTTTTGTTAGGCTAAATTAAATTGCGCTTGTTGTAATAAGGTTAGGTAAGTTTTCAAAGTTTCTCTTGGTACAAAATTATAAATTTTACATTAACATAAATTAAAAAATATATCTTTAAACGTATAAGAAATTTTTAGAAAGGACTTAATTTTAGATGAGTTCTTGCTAATTGACCAGTTTTACCTAATCGGCACGACATATATATATATATATATATATATATATATATATATATATATATATATATATATATATATATATATATATATATATATATATATATATGTCGTGCCGATTAGGTAAAACTTGCGATTTTGGCTTAAATAGCAACGCTCACCTTGCCATATAAGACAAGTGAAAATTTGTGTATGCAATAATTTCGCCAAAATCATTCTGAACATAACGAAAAAATATGTTTCATTGTGTTTGTGTATTATTAAATTAATGTTAACGTATCTAAAATATATTTAGTTGGGTTAGGCTAAATTAAATTGCGCTTGTTGTAATAAGGTTAGGTAGGTTTTCAAAGTTTCTCTTGGTACAAAATTATAAATTCTTACATTAACATAAATGAAAAAAATATATCTTTAAACGTATAAGAGAAAATTTTAGAAAGGACTTAATTTTAGATGAGTTCTTGCTAATTGACCAGTTTTACCTAATCGGCACGACATATATATATATATATATATATATATATATATATATATATATATATATATATATATATATATATATATATATATACGATGTTGTTTCCCAATACCCTGGGGCACCAGGCTTGCTTTCAAAGTTATTTCATGAAATCCTGCCACATGCAGTGGACAACGAAAGAGATTTTAAATGCTTAATAATTCGCAAACTGGCGAAATTTTTACAAACATTGTCTCTACATCCACAGGAGGACTCGAACTTGCTAAAGTAGTGTGGACTCTGATACAGAGTTTGCAGGTTCGAGACCTGCAGTGGAACCTCTGGTCACGACCATAATTCGTTCCAAAACTCTGGTCGCGACCCAATTTGATCGTTACCCTAACTTAATTTCCCCATTAGATTGTATAGTATGTAAATACGATTAATCCGTTCCAAACCCCTACGAACTGTATGTAAATATTGTTTTATAAGATTTTTAAACACAAAAAATTGTTAATTATACCAAAGAATGCACAGTGTAATAGTAAACTAAATGTAAAAACTTATAATAACACTGAGAAAACCTTAGACTCGTGGCCGAGACTAATAGCTGAACAGTAAACTCCATTATTTATCGTCCAATTTCTTTTATTTTTGGTGTATGTTAAGAAGCATCTTTCCATGATATATTGCCCAGGTTTCAATAAGAAACCTGGGCAATAAAAATATTTACCAAAAATCATATAGGGCAAGACCTTTCCTGCAACTGCTAGAAGCTGTTTC
>WNWK01018146.1:0-40680 GCA_009830355.1 Cherax destructor | reverse complement strand
CGTTTTTTTCCCCATTATCTCAATCGGCGGGTTTATCACATTAAGACCCGCGTGGGAAACATTTGTCCTGTTTCCTGACAAAACCCCCCTAACTTAACCTGTGTTTTTTTGCAATCGGGACGATTTGATAATCATGATGGCGGTTTTGAGGGCGAAGAGACGCCAAGCCACTTCGTCGGGATTCGTTTTAAAAAACTTCCCGATGATCCGTGGGGGTCACGCTAATTTTCCCTTTTGGGAGAAATATACCTAGTTGATGAATTTTGGGACTAGGTTAACATACTGGTCTGCGAGTTTTGGGATTGTTTGCCAGGGGCGAGTCCCCCACCTGTTTTTAAAAAGATGCATAGGGGAAGAGGGGGAATGAAAAAGGGAAAGGGAGAAAGGGGGCGGGGAAAGGGGGGGTAAGGGGGGGAGGACGGGGAAATGGTTCGGGAGAAACCCTAAAGAATGGGAAAAAATAAATTTGAAAAGGGGGGAATAGAGACGAGGGAAGATGTGATGAGGAAGACTCTCAAATCTCCCAGATTCAACAAGGCCCTTTATGAAGGGCGGTAAATATGCAATATAATACACACCTTAAATTTTTAAATAGGGTCAGCCTTTAAATGACCCTTTTAGGTTGAGCACGATGCAGATTTTGCGCCCCATCAATTCTCCACCCCTTCTTTACCTACTTCCTTCACTTCATTTTTCCCCTTTCCCCTTTCGTTTTTTCGCCCTTTCCTGTCCCCCCCCCTCGGATTTTTTTTTAGCCCCCCTGCAACCCCATCTTTTCCCTCCTCCCCCACTATAGTTCTGGACCAAAAATTTTTTTTCCCAAGAGATAGATGGTGCTGTCGTTGCTTATTGTCCACGTACGGGAACAGACCCCGGATTATTCAGGGAATGATCTAATGAGCAGGAGCAAGAAAGAAGAGAGAGAGGGAAAAGGGGGAAATTTAGGGGGGCTTTTTCAAATGTGAATGCAGATAAATATTGAATGAAACAACGCAGGGGAAGTACTACTATACACCCCCTACTTTTTTCAAACTACTCTACTACTAAACTACAACAACCCCATACTATTACTAAACATATACTAACAACTAAACATACCACATACTATTTTTCCCTTAAGAACCCAGGTCCCCTTACATAACATTCAGCTTCTACAACACCCCAACCCCTTTGACATTTAAACCCCTTAAAAAATTACCCAGTCCTCTGGTTTTCCCCAACCTTTAATTCACCTTTAAAAAAAAAGAAATAAGAATGGAGGAACACTGCAAAAGGCCCTGGTCCAAAGGCGGGTCCTGTATCTGAAAAAATCATAATTAAAAAAATAAAATTTTTAAATTCGTAAACCCCTAAAAAATTAACCCAAACTTCCAAATAATTTTTTTAAATCATCCATCCCCTTTTTTGTCCCCCCAACCCTCCTCTCCGGTCTTCGAGTTTTTGAGCTCATAAAGTGAGGCCCCAAAAAATTGACCAAAGTGTGGGGGGCCGGCACTTTTCGAGCAGGCCGGGAAAGGACTCTTCCCCCCGATATGAATTTAAAGAAGGTCACAGTCTCTGGTGTTGCTCGGGTTTTTGGTGTTGCCTGGCCCTTTGGTGTTGCTCGGGTTCTTGGGTTTCTTTTTGGGTGTTGCTCTGTTCGGGGTTTGTCTTTTTTGGTTTCTCTTTTTTGGTGTTGCTCGGGTTTTTGGTGTTGCCTGTTTTTGTGTTGCTCGGGTTTTTGGTTTGCTCTGGTTTTTGGGTGTTGTCGGGTTTTTGGTGTTGCTCTTTTTTGGTGTTGCTCGGGTTCTTGGTGTTGCTTTTCCCTTTGGGTTGCTCTGGCCCTTTGGTGTTGCTCTGGTCCTTGGTGTTGCTCGGGTTTCCCCTTTTTCCGGTTCTTGGTGTTTTTTGGTTCTTGGTGTTGCTCTGTTTTTGGTGTTTCTCTGGTTCTTGGGTTGTTGGGTTTTTGGGTTTTTCCCTTGGTTTTTGGGTGTTGTCGGGTCCTGGTATTGTTTTGGGGTGTTCATTTCGAGCATCTAAAAATTAGATTATTCTATGTTATTGTTCTTTTCTTGTCCTTTTCTCTAGGTCTCCCCTCTTTCCCCCTAGTAGCTTTATTTAGTAGAACTATGATCCCTTTTCAAAAAATTCCTCGCCTTTCCCTCTTCAAGATGCCTCCTCCCCTTTTTCTCCTTTCGAAGATGTTCCCATTCTTTCTCCCCCGAAGATGCTCTCCTACTCCTCTTGTCCTCTTAAAAGATGCCTTCCTCCTTTTTCCCCCTTAAAAGGGTCCTCCTACTTTCGAAGATGCCTTCCTACCCTCTTCGATGATATCCTCCCCGAGGATGCCCCCCAAACTACTCTTCGAAGATATCCTCCTACCCCTCTTTTTCTCTCCACGTTCTCGCTGCCATCTTGCTGCTATGTGCCCCCTTAAAGCCCCCAACATAAACATGAAACCCATCACAGTTTCCCCTCAGTCGCCTTTCTCACAAAGGCTCCCAAGAACTCTCCAAAACTTTTACTGGGAACCCCAAACTCGTCAGTTTAAAACCCCCCCCGGATATATAAAGTTGACCCCCTTCCCCCTTCAAGAAAGGGGATACCAGCCCCTCAAATGGGGACCCCCCAAGAAAACTTTTTTACCCCCCTTCCCCATCTAAATCGGAAAAACAAGGAGCAATATCGATTCTCCGTCTGCTAACAGCAAGGCAAAACTACTTTCCCAGGAAAAAAAATGTATTTCTTATATAAAAGGGATAGTGAAAATGAGTTTTTAAAAAACAATTATTTATTAAACGTTAGAAAGTTGACTGTATGGTCAAAAAGGACATGAAAGGAATTATATAAGTTTCTCAGAAGGAAGCAAGAGGCCCGTTTTAAATTTAGGAAAAAAATGAAACCAAGGGATATAAAAAAAATTTTCACTGATTGGTTTAAAAAGGGAAATGGCCCAAACCCCTGGAAAATTAAAAAAAAAAAATGATAAACTACAAAGGATTATCTACAAATAGATAAATAGAATAATCCCCCCCCCCAAAAAACACACACACACACACACACACACACACACACACACAAGAAGGGCCTCCCGAAAGGAGGGAGGTAGGGGGCCACCAGGTGCTGGGCACGATAAACAAACTGGGGAGGAATAAGAGGTCTAAGCGAACTAGATCCTCAAAGGCGATGGGGGGACCTTTTTCCATGGGTCCTGGAGAGGGGGCAGAGGAGCTAGTGTCCCCAACAACAATCTTCAACACGTCTATGAAACAGGGCAACTACCAGAGGTATGGAAGAAGCAATGTAGTTCCATTTTAAAAAGGGAAAAAGTGCACTAAAAAGACCAGTGCACTGACATGTTGGGTTGAAAATTGGAGAAGTTTATCAGGAAAAGGGGGGAGCACCAAAAAGGAATGAGCTTATCAACGCCCCAACACGGTTTGGAGGGAAACCCGCCACAAACCTACGGGATTTCTTAAACAGGGGGACAGCAGTAAGAAAAGAGAGAGGGGGGTGGGTAGATTGCATTTTTTGACTGAAAGAAGGCTTTTGACACAGCCCCAAAAGAGATTGGGCAGAAGCGGGAGGACCAGGCGGGGAAAAAGGGAAGGACTAAAGGGATCGGGGAATCCTGTCAGGAAGACAGCAGCGAGTCATGGTTCGTGGCGAGGTGCGAGTGGGCCCCGGTGAGGGGGGGTGCCAGGGGTGCCCCCAGGCCCGGGGCGTTCTGGTGTTTGAACGACATGACGGAAGGAATAGATAAGTGTCCCTGTTTGCAGATGAGGGAAGTTGATGAGAAGAATTCAATCGGAAGAGGACCAGGAAACAAAAGGGATCTGGATAGGTTAAGCCGGTCCCGCAATTGGCCCTGGAGTTCAACCCAACAAAGTCATGAAGTTTGGGGGAAAGGGGAAAGCGAGACGGAGTACAGTCTGGGGGGCCAGAGACTACAAACTTCAATCAAAGGAAAAGATCTTGGGGAGATAACACCAGGCACATCTCCTGAGGGCAATCAACCCAAAAAACGTGCAGCAAGGGTGCCTAGCAAACCAAGAACAGCATTCCGACACCAAAAGAATCGTTCGACCCTGTACACTGTGTACGTTAGGCCCATACTGGAGTATCACACCGTTTGGAACCCACATTTATCCAAACACGAAAGAAAATAGAGAAAATGCAAAAGGGTTTTCAACAAGACTAGTCCCGGGGCTAAGGGGTATGTCCCACGAGAGTTTAAGGAAATCGCCCTGAGACACTGGAGGACAGGAGAGATAGGGGACATGATAACGAAATAAGATACTGAAGGAATTGACAAGGTTGATAGAGACAGAATTTTCCCAAAGAGGGGACACAAAAAGGGGACACATTTGGGGTTAAAATCAGATGAATAAAGGGATGTTGGGGAAGTTTTTCTTTCACACAGAGTAGTGGGGGGGAATGCAAGGAAGGGAGGCGGGTTCCATACACAGTTTTAAAAGGGTATGAAAAGCTCATGGCGCAGGGGGGTGACCCAGTAGGGCCAGGAAGAGGGGGGGCCGGGAGCATGTCTCGCCCCCAACACAATAGGTGAGTACACACAAAAACACACCCAATGGAAACCAAACACACATTATTGAACTGATTGAGCAGAAACGAATAAACCCGGGTGGGTGGACGGGGGTGAACCTGCAAACTGGCATCAGAGACACAGTACTTTTTCCACAACCCCGACTCTTTTAAAACCTGCCACATGCAGTAAAATACAAATTTGAAATGTATATATATATATATATATATATATATATATATATATATATATATATATATATATATATATATATATATATATATATATATATATATATATATATATATATATATATATATATTGTATAGAGAAGACATTAGGGGAAAAATTAGTCTTGGGCAGAATTAAAAACTGACAAAGTTTGCGAGAAAAAACATTGAGAGTATCCCCTTGGGGGTATGAGGAAAAAGTTGGCGAATTACGCAAGATGTGGGGAGCCCGGGCCCAGCACCACTCCACTCGCCTCCCAGCACCACTCCCGTGCGCCCCAGCACCACTCCTGCCCCCTCCCAGCACCACTCCTGACTGCCCTCCCCCCACCCCCTGACTGCTGCCTCCCACCACCACTCCTGACTGCGCCTCCCACCACCATCCTGGGTCTGCCTCCCACCACCCCCCTGACTGCGTCTCCCACCACCACCCTGACTGCCGCCCCCCAGCACCACTTTGACTGCGTCTCCCACCACCACCCTGACTGCGCCTCCCCGCACCACTCCTGACGCGCCTCCCCACCACTCCTGACTGTTTCCCCCCGCACCCTCGACTTGTCCCCACCACCCTCCCGACTGTGCCTCCCAGCTACCCTGACTCTGCCCCACCACCCCCTGACTGCTGCCTCCCCCCACCACCCTGACTGCTGCCTCCCCCACCACTCCTGGGCCCCCCCACCACTCCTGACTGCTGTCCCCACCACCACTCCTGCTCGCCTCCCCGCACCACTCTTTACTGCGTCTCCCACCACCACTCCCCGACTGCGCCCCCCAGCACCACTCCTGACTGCGCCTCCCAGCACCACTCCTGACTCCCCCCCCAGCACCACCTTTACTGCGTCTCCCACCACCACCCTGACTGCCCCCGCACCACTCCTGACCCGCCTCCCACCACCACTCCCGACTGCGCCCCCACCACCCCCTGACTGCTGCCTCCCCGCACCACCCTCGACTACGCCTCCCAGCACCACCCCCCGACTGCGCCTCCCAACACCACCCTGGCGCTGCCCCCCCCCTCCCACTGCGCCCTAGCACCACCCTGATGTTCCCCCGCACCACCCTGCTGTGCCTCCCCGCACCACCCTTTCTCTGCCTCCCCGCACCCCCTGACTGCGCCTCCCCGCACCACCCTGATCGCCTCCCCCACCCCCTCTGACTGCTGCCTCCCAACACCACTCCTGGCCGCCTCCCCCCCACCCTCTGGCCGGGCCTCCCCGCACCACCCCTTTACTGCGCCCCCCACCCCCCTCGGGGTGCCTCCACCACCCCCTGACTGTGCCTCCCGCCCACCTCTGACTGCGCCTCCCAGCGCCACCCCCTGACCGCCTCCCAGCGCCACCCCTTTACTGCGCCCCCAGCACCACCCTCAACGCTGCCTCCCAGCACCACCCCCTGACTGTGCCTCCCAGCCCCCCTCTGACGCTGCCTCCCAGCACCACCCCCTGACTGCGCCTCCCCGCACCACCTCTGACTTGGGGCCTCCCAGCACCACCCCGACTGCGCCTCAGCACCACCTCTTGACTGCGCCTCCCAGCCCCCCTCCAACGCTGCCTCCCAGCCCCCCTCTGCTGCTGCCTCCCAGCACCCCTTTTGACGCGCCCCCCAGACCCCCCCTCTGACTGCGCCTCCCAGCACCACCTCTGACTGCTGCCCCCAGCACCCCCTCTTGACTGCTGCCTCCCAGCCCCCCCTTTTGATTTCTGCCCCCAGCACCACCCTCTGACTGCGCCTCCCAGCACCACCCTCTGACTGCTGCCTTCCGGCACTCTATAATTAAAATTTTCGAATTTCCTCCTTTTACTTGGTTCATTGAAACTCGAGACTTCAAAGCTGTAATTTGAAAATTTTGCAACCTTCCACCCACCAAGTTGCTAATGTTGCGGTATTAAAGCAGGGCAAGTTACTCTCTCAGTGACGTTAAATGAGAACTGAAAGAAAATAGTTTGAGAACTGAAAAGGAAATAGGTTTGAGAACTGTAAGGAAATTTAAAAAAGGCAAAGAAATGGTTTGAGACCTGCAAGGAAATAGGTTTGAGAACTGAAAGGAAATAGGTTTGAAAAAGCAAGGAAAAAGGGTTTGAGACCTGCAAGGAAATAGGTTTGGGAAAGGAAATAGGTTTTTTTTTGAAAAAGGGGGAAGGCAGCCAGATTCCTTGGAGAGCTTCAACTGCATAAAGAAAAGGTGAAGAAAAAGTTCAAGATTTTTTGGGCTTCCTCAGTTTTCGACAATCATGTTCATCCTGAAAGTCTTGGAAAGTTGTCAAAGTTTGTACAAATCTTTTACAAGAGTAAATCGGGTTTCAAAGTTCAGATGCATTTTTTTAAATTTTTCACTCAATTGTTACAGTTTAACCAAAATTTACCACATTTAAAAGATTTGGTATTTCCAGTTAAGTTTTTACATTTACACAGTTAAGTTGCAGTTTTGATAAATATTTTTTTTCCTAATTTTATTAGTTTTTTTTTCATTTTTTTTTTCCCCCCCTCCCTCCCTCCCCGTTTCCCCCTCTCCACCCTTCCTCATCCATCCTCTTCCTTTTTTTTTTCCCCCCCCCTTCTTTCCCCCCCTCCTTCTTTGCCTTCCCTCCCTTTTCCCTTTTCCCCTTCACTTCCTCCTTTCTCATTCATATGCGTCATATTCAATTTTCCCTCTCTCCACTCCTCAAATACAAAACAGACCTAAACAATTTTTTAAAAAATTTGAATAATTAGAATAATTTTTTTTGTAGGAAATGATGAAAAAAAAACACCATAGTACTGACCCCCACCTTCCACCCCCCCCACCCCCCACCACCCCCACCTCCTACCCCCCCTCACCACCCCCTCATCACCCCCCCTTCCCACCACCTTTTTACCACCACCTTCACCACCACCCCTCCCACCCCAACCTCATCATCCACCAGCCACAAGCACCAGAAATCTCAAACAGCTGTGCCTCTGTCCCCAAAATTTCCCCCTGAGTCGGAGCCTCAAGAGTGAATGTTCTGACGTGACCCCCTAATGCCTTTGAATAAACCAAGACTCCTTTCAACGCAGGGAACACTGGCAACATACCTTACGCACCATACGTGATTTTTTTCTCTCTCTCTCTTTTTATATATATATATATATATATATATATATATATATATATATATATATATATATATATATATATATATATATATAATGAAAATTCCCCGCAAGGCAAGGTGACCCGGAAAAAAAGGAACACTTTTCATCATTCATTCCATCACTGTCTCGCCAGAGGTGTGCCTATGCTATTTTAAAAAAACTACAATATATCAAGATCCTTCCTTCTTAACGAATCCCTTTCTCCAGTAACACCCCAATGACATTTCCCGAGGGGATGAAAATAATTGGCACACAAAATTGTCATTCTTCATTCAGACACTGCAAAAGAAGACATAAGAGAAACCAAACTAAAAAGGGAGAACAAAAAAATTTAAGGAAGAAAACAAACTATAATGGAGAGAGCCCAAAACTATTAGGGAGCCCCAACTATAAGGGAGAGAAAGAAAAGGGGGCAACCGGGGATGAGGAAAGGTCAGGAGATGAAGCAGCAAAGGGGCCCAACCAAAAGTTAGTGTTTGTCCCAAGAGAATCGTGGAAAGAATTTATATTGCTTTCCTGGTGCCTCTGCTGGGTCTTCGAAGGGGAATTTGTGAGCAAAAAATCGAAATCCACAGAAGTTAATGATGTAGATATTTCGCACTAAACAAGCGTTCTTTAAAAAACATGAGATCGAATTATCGAATTACAATTTAAAAATTTCTCAAACCGGGAAAAAATGCGCCTTGGGGAAATCACAGTTTAAACTACATTTAAAAAAAAAGGAGCTCGCGAAGGAAATTGCAAAAAATAAATGCTTGTTTTTTTTCTTTGATAATGTTCCCCAAAACCCCAACACACACACACACACACCTGACTCCCGACTTAATTAAGTCTCCCGACTTTAAATTCAGCATGAGGACACTTTGATCATTTGAATATTCTTTTTTATTATTCTGCCTTTTAATATATTCATAATACCCCCTTCCTTCCCAGGCTGCTACCCCTTTTTCCCCTCCTTCCTAGACCCCCCCCTCTCTCTCTCTTTCTCCTCTCTTCTCTCTCTCTCCTTTCCCCCTTTTTTTCCCTTTTCCTCTCTTTCCCCCCTTTCCCTCTCGCCCCCTTCCCCCCCTTTTTAAAAACGCTTTCCCTCCCCCCTTCCCAAACCTGCTACCCTTTTCCATGCCTTCCTCTCACCCCCTTTTTTCCTGACTTTTTCCTGCCCTCCCTCCTCTTTTTATTCTCCCGTCTACCATTCCCACCTCTTCTTATTCCCCCCCCTCTTTTCCACCACCCTCCCTTTTTATTCCTCCCGCCCCCACCACTCCCACCTCTTTTACCCCCCGTCCCTTCCACTCCTACCTTTCTTTTTCCCGCTCACCCCATCCCACCTTCTGCCCTCTTCCCCACTTCCTCCTGGTGCCCTTTTTATAAAAAACTACAGGACTCAAGCATGGGATTGAACCCCGGGCTCCTGAGGGGGTAAAGGAGTTATCCTCACTTTTTGGAGCAACCTGGATTTTTTTCCCTGTTTCCCTGTCCATTGACTTGAAGGGGATGACACCACCTTTCCATGTGTCTCCCCCTTAATTAACAGGTAGCTATGGCTGAAGTCTTATTCACTGCTTTGGTGAGTGTACCACATTCTGGTGACGTGTCATTCACTGCTATGGCTGAAATTTTTTCACGGGAATTATCAGATGAAAGAAATTATTTTTCCATGCAAGCAACATTTTTTCATTTAGCAACAGCTTCCCACCTACTTTTTCTTTTTTTTTTTTTTTTTTGCTTTTTTCAGTATTTTTTCACTACATTCGTTTCCAACACAAACAATTTCCAATTTTAACCCATTGGCTCACTTAATGACCAAACTGTGTCATTCCCTCCCTCCCTTCCAACATCTTTTCTCTCCCCTCTCTCTCTCTCTCTCTCTCTTCTCTCTCTCTCTCTCTCTCAGTGCCCAAGAGCTGGCACTTTGAAAGGTATTTACAAGAATCATATATGACCCCAAGTCGGTTCATTCAGGGATAGAGTACTGAAGGCTTGATCCTTCGTCTGTAAACCTCACCTTCACGATTGTGAAATTTTATATCGATTTTAAATAAAAAAACATTTTCTTTTTTTTAAAACTATTAATTTTTATTTATTTATTATTTAAAAATATATAAATTTATTCATTTTGTCTATAAAAAAAGAGGTATGAAAATTTTAAATGTATGTGTGTGTAAAAAAAATAAATACACATACACATGAAAATTTTTGAATACATATTCTGGTAAATAAAGTATCCTCAACTATAGTATTTCAAAAAAGGTCTTTAACCCACTAGAGAAATCCTGGTCCATATCCTTGAGAAACCTTTGTAGAAACTGGGAAAAAGTTTTAAGACAGCCACACACAAATATATTTTTTGGTCTTGTTCTTTCAATCTTCCTGGCATGACTGTGAACAAAAAATTTTGTAATGGCAGATAATATTAAGTCCACGAAAACATGATGTTTTTTGTAGCGGTAATCCAATGTTATGCATACGGAAGATTAGAGAGAGAAAAAGACAAAGAGACAAAACGGGAGAAAAAAGAAAGGAAGAAACTATAGAAGACAAACAGACAAAGGAAGAAAACAGCGTGTTGTTTACCACCATTAAAATACCAGGAGAGGAGAAATACACTACTGACGTGTTGACTAAAGACCTTACAAACAACATCCTTTTAAACGTTCATCTGTGGAAATTCCAAAGGAACGTTGAGGCAATTAAATCACGGAGGTAAATGAGAGTCCTCCATCTTTCCCCAGAATTTTGCTGCTTACCCCAGACTAAGGAGAGAAAATGTTTGAAAAAAGGGAAAAAATTATAAAATATTAGAAGAGGTTTGTCAAAAATTATAGTGAAAATGAAAATTTTTTACGTGAAGCAAGTGTGGTTGAGAGAGAAGCGTGGTTGGGGGGAAGTGAGTTGGAGAGAAGCGTGGTTGGGGGGGAAGTGTGGTGGTGAGAGATGTGGGGGGGGGTTTTGTGGGGGGGGAAAGGGGTTTTTGGGGGGGGGGGGTTTTTGTGAGAGAAGCGTGGTTGTGGGAAGTGTGGTTTGGGGGAATTGTGGTTGTGAGGAAGTGGGTTTGGGGAAATGTGGTTGTGAGGAAGGTGGTTGTGGTGAAGTGTGGTTGTGGGGAAGGGGTTGTGGGAAAGTGGGGCGGAGGAAGGGGTTGGAGGAAGTGTGGTTGTGAGGAAGGGGGTTTTTGGGGGGGTTTTGGAGGGTGTGGCTGTGAGGGAAGTGGGGTTTGGGGAGGAGTGTGGTTGTGGGGGAAAGTTTTGTTGTGGAGGGGGGGGAAAAGGGGGGAAAAGGGGGGGGGAGGGGGGAAAGGTGTTGTGAGAAAAGGTGGTTGTGGGAAAAGGGTGGAGAGGGGGGGAAGGGGTGGGGTGGGGTTTTGTGGGGGAAGTGTGGTTGGGGGAGGAAAGTGGGTTGTGAGGAAGTGTGATTGTGAGGAAGTGTGGTTGTGAGGAAAGTGTGGTTGTGAGGGAAGTGTGGTGGTGAGGGGGGGAAGTGGGTTGTGAGAAAAGTGTGGTTGTAAATTTTGGGGGGGAAAGGGGGGGGGAATGTGGTTGTGAGAGAAGCGTGGTTGTAAAAAGGGGAGGAAGGGGTGGGGGGGGGGGGGGAAGGGGGGGGCGTGGTTGTGGTGAAGTTTAGTTGTGAGGGGAAAGGGGGTTTGTGGGGGAAGTGTGGTTGTGAGTGAATTGTAGTTGTAGAGAATTTGGGTTGTGAGAGAAGCGGGTGTGGGGAAGGTGGTTGTGAGTGAATTGTGGTTGTGAGAGAAGTGGGGTTTTTGGGGGAAAGGTGGTTGTGGGGAAAGTTGGTTGTGGGGGAAATTGGGGTTGGGGGGGGTGGTTGGGGGGAAATGGGTTGTGAGAGAAGCGTGGTTGGGGGGGAAGTGTGGTTGTGGGGAAATTTTGGGTTGGGGAGAGAAGTGTGGTTAGGGGGGAAGTGTGGTTGTGGGGGAAAGCGTGGTTGTCGGGGAAAGTGTGGGGAGGAAGTGTGGGGAGAGAAGTGTTGGGGGGGGAAGGGGTTGGGAAGGGGTTGTGGGGGAAGGGGGTTGGGGGAAGGGGTTGGGGGAAGTGGGTTGGAGGCTGGGGGGGGGGAAGGGGGAGGGGTTTGGGGTTGGAGGAAGTGTGGTTTGGGGGGAAGTGTGGTTGTGAGGAAATGTGGTTTGAGGGAAGTGTGGTTGTGGGGAAGGGGGTTGGGGGGGAAGTGGGGGGGGAAGTGTGGTTGGAGAAAGGTTTGGGGGGGAAGGGGGGGGGAAAGTGGTCTGAGAAAGTGTGGTTGTGAGGGAAGTGGGTTGTGAGGAAATTGGTTGTGAGAGAAGTGTGGTTGTGAGGAAAGTGTGGTTGTGAGAGAATGTGGTTGTGAGGAAAGTGTGGTTGTGAGAGAAGTGGGTTGTGGGGGAAGTGGGGTTTTGGGGGAAAGTGTGGTTGTGAGGGAATTTGGGGGTGAGAAAGGGGGGGAGTGAAACGTGGTTGTGAAAAGTGTGGTTTGAAGGTGGTTGAGTGAAGGGGGTTGGAGAGAAGGGGTATGAAGAAGTGGGGTTGTGGAGGAGAAGTGTGGTTGTGAGAGAAGGGGTTGTGAGTGAAGTGTGGTTGTGAGAGAAGTGTGGTTGTGAGTGAAGTGTGGTTGTGAGAGAAGTGTGGTTGTGAGTGATGTGTGGTTGTGAGAGATGCGTGGTTGTGAGAGAAGCGTGGTTGTGAGGAAAGCGTGGTTGTGAGGAAGTGTGGTTGTGAAGAAGTGTGTTTGAGGAAAGTGTGGTTGTGAGGAAAGTGTGTTTGTGGGGAATGTGGTTGGAGAAGTGTGGTTGTGAGAGAAGCGTGGTTGTGGGGAAGTGTGGTGTATGAATTTGGCTGTGAGGGAAGTGTGGTTGTGATGAAGTGTGGTTGTGAGGAAGTGGGTTGTGAGGTGAAGTGTGGTTGTGGGGGAAGGTGGTTGTGAGGAAGTGGGGTTGTAGGGAAGCGTGGTTGTGAGGAAGTGTGGTTGTGAGTGAAGTGTGGTTGTGAGGAAAGTGTGGTTGTGAGGGAAAGTGTGGTTGTGAGAGAAGTGTGGTTGTGAGGGAAGTGTGGTTGTGAGGAAGTGTGGTTGTGAGTGAAGTGTGGTTGTGAGTGAAGTGTGGTTGTGAGAGAAGTGTGGTTGTGAGGGAAGTGTGGTTGTGAGGAAAGTGTGGTGTGAGAAGTGTGGTGTGAGGGAAGTGTGGTTGTGAGGAAAGTGGGTTGGGGAGTGAAGTGTGTGTGAGAGAAGTGGGTTGTGAGAGAAGTGTGGTTGTGAGAGAAGTGTGGTTGTGAGAGAAGTGTGGTTGTGAGATAAGTGTGGTTGTGAGGGAAGTGTGGTTGTGAGGGAAGTGTGGTTGTGAGGGAAGTGTGGTTGTGAGAGAAGTGTGGTTGTGAGAGAAGTGTGGTTGTGAGAGAAGTGTGGTTGTGAGGGAAGTGTGGTTGTGAGGGAAGTGTGGTTGTGAGTGAGTACGAAAGAGAGGGGAGTTCTTTTTTAGAAGATAAACGCACTGTCATATTTCCCTTTTTGGTATTTTAGCCCCCCACTCCTTCCCTTCTCTCTCTCTCTCTCTCTCTCTCTCTCTCTCTCTCTCTCTCTCTGTCACCAGATAGAGGAAAGATTTTGGGAGATGGCTACGACAGCAGAAAATGGGAATGAAAATGAGACACTCCATTTTATGGAAAAACTGTCAGATAATCGAGATATTCTGGAGAATAATTTACAGCAGTAGGAGAGGGAGGAATGGGCAGTGTGCCTGCTTATTTTCCCCACCCCCCTCCAACCACACCCCACACACCACTCATAACCACCCACACACCACTCACATACACCCACACACCACTTCACCACCCACAACCACCCACACACCACCCACACACCACTCACACCACTCACACACCCACGCCATCTCACGAAGCCTGAAGGTAAATACTCATTTAAAATAGGTTTCACTTCAGGGCCAAATAATTCATAATATAAATATGAGAACATTAACTACTCGAGGGTCAGATGAGTGTAACCCCGAGGGTCAGATGAGTGTAACCTCGAGGGTGAGATGAGTGTAACCCTCGAGGGTCAGATGAGTGTAACCCTCGAGGGTGAGATGAGTGAACCTCGAGGGTCAGATGAGTGAAACCCCTCGGGTCAGATGAGTGTAACCTCGAGGGTCAGATGAGTGTAACACACAAATACACTGCTGTGTGTATATTACAGAGATACACACACATCCATCTCGGTTTTATAGAGATACAAACACCTATCGGTGTATACATTTGAAGATACACCCCATTCGGTTTAATGAACCTGTCATGAAGACTGGCTGCAAGAACCAGCCTAATAACCCACTGGGCCGTTAACTTATCCAAACCAATCAGGTTGGGTACTAGCTCATTGTTGTCAAGTTTTAGTTTTTTTTTCTTCCTGTCACAGTGAACCTAACACCATTCTCTTAGCGCTTAAGTTTGTAAAAAAACTGACTGCCTGCTAGCTTAAGTTTGCAGGGAGTTCTATGGCAGTAGCTCATCTGTATACTAACATCAAGAATATTTTGATCCTTAAATCAGGATGTAGGTACACTCTCACACACTCTCTCATGCTCTCGCACTCACACTCACTCTCTGTGTTCTGCAGAGGTCCTGGGCTGGCAGATAACACGCTACTGACGGGTATAGATACTGGCGGGGGTAGCAGCCAGCTACTCCACCAGATAATAATACTTCTTTACCCCAAACCGCTCATGAAATTACTTTCGCCTCCCACATAAATCATGCTTCCCGATGGTTTATAATTGCCAGTTCTCCTCACCGCTGCCTCGACTCCACACTCAGACACTGAAGAAAACGCACTTTATGCAAAACAACTTTATTGAGACAACGTTTCATTTTGAGTGGAGCACGTCTAAGAGAGGCATGCGTCTAAACGAGGCCCTCCGCGTGCGTCTAAGCGAGGCCACACGAGCTTCAAAGCGAGACCCCATGTGCGTCAAGTAAAGGCCCAAAGAGCGTCTGCAAGGTCCCCATGTGCGTCTAAGTAAGGCCCCACGAACGTCTAGCAAGGCCCCATGCGTCAAAGTAAAGGTACTTTTCGAACGTTTATTCAGGGCCCCCTGTGCGTCTAAGCGAGGTGATGCTTCATTACACTAATGAGATGTGTGTTACCTCTCTCATGATTTATGTTATTGGTTCACTCACAACCTTCTCCATCTTATTAAATGCATCATTGTTTTCTTCCATCCCTCTATATCTGTCAGTTTTCTACCCTCTCCTTGCCCCTTTCCATCTCCCTTCCACTTTCCCCTCTGACTTATTCTTCTTTTTCTCTCTCTTTCTTCTGTTTACCCTTTCCAATCCTTTTCCCTCTTCTTACCCCCCCTCTCCATCTCCATCTCTCTCTCTCTCTCTCTCTCTCTCTCTCTCTCTCTCTCCTCTCTCTCTCTCTCTCTCTCTCTCAATACATTCTGCTGTCCTGTCTCTGAAAATGACAGCATTAATTAAAGGGGTAAATAAACATAAAGATGGACGGGCAGACAGCGATTACATGGGCCCTTGAGGAGGAAGAACAGATCTACTTTAAAGCTCCTGGGCTGAAGGAAGGGGTTCGGCTGGGTTACAGATAGTGCCTCTTGACTGAATATAGTATAGTAAGTGCTAGTTCCGATTCCTTCCTCTTCGAAGCCCCGATCCGGATGGAGACAGTAGAGCGCCCGGGGATTACAGAGATGTTTACCTCAGCTCATTACATCACTTCTATCGCATAGGAATAGTAGATTCACCCACAATATATTTAGTAAATGAACTCGAAGAGCAATTAATGACCTTTATTACGGTAACATTTCGCTCTCCAGGAGTTTTGTCAAGCCAAAAAGTGTTACTTTGATGGCATATTTCGATGGCGTAAAAGAATGTGTACCGACTGAAGTTCAACATCGTATAAACACAATTTCCTATAAAGCGAACACAGTGAAAAAAAAATAACACGGGTGGGTCGAACCTGCGGTCAGAGAGTCTCAGAACCTGACCGAGGGTTCGAACCCCTGATGGTTTGTTTGCAATCGTGTCATTAGATTTCGTGAGTCATGTGAACACAGTGAACATTGTCAAAAAAAGTATTTTGAAATGAAAAGTTTGCTGTATTATTTGGCTAAAATTATATTTAATTACACTTGGTCCATAAACTTCAACAGCTGTATTACTAATATATGAAAAAGTGCCACGACCTATGGTATCATTTAAGGTCGTGCGTAGTTCGAATGATTCAATGGTCTGGTATTGCAACTGGGTAATTGAAGGTGCGTGATTATAGAGTGAATAAATAGCTTCATGGGATTCCAATTGACGAAATTACCGAGGACTAAACAGTAAAAATGCCTGCAAAAATCACGTATATTTTGTTGACACGAGTTGAGGTTATTGTATCACTGTGATGAGTTGAGGTTTTTGTATCACTGTGATGAGTTGAGGTTATTGTATCACTGTGATGAGTTGAGGTTATTGTATCACTGTGATGAGTTGAGGTTACTGTATCACTGTGATGACCTGAGCTTACTGTATCACGTGATGACCTAGTTACTATCACTGTGATGACCTGAGTTATTGTATCACTGTGATGAGTTAAGTTACTGTATCATGTGATGATTTAAAGTTACTGATCACTGTGATGAGTTAAAGTTACTGTATCACTGTGATGAGTTGAGGTTATTGAGTTCTTGCAGGAAGAACAGCCGCGAAAGTAGTGTTTTGCCTGAGATTACGGACGCAGGATCAACCCTCCACTACTGTCCAGCTTAATAACCCACAACGGGTTTGAAGTTTCGTTTAAAATATGATAATACGTTTGTGCACGAGTTGAGGTCACTGTGTTGCTGTCATGACCTGTGTCCTAAAGTCACTTATTTCGAGTAAATATACCCAGCCCGCATCCTAGGCTGGAATATATGCCTGAATTAGCCTGGGTATAGTGCCAGAATTAGTGGTCACCACGACGCTCAATAGTGGTAAAATTAGATCGTCACGTTATAATACAAGAATTGCTGGAAAAATATTTTCCTGGAAGAAATTCTTATTGTTGTCTAATATTATATTTTTCTAGCTGTGAAATGGGAGCAAAGCTGCGATATATTTTATGTATACACCCAGGATAAGGCGGATTAATCCCAGACGTAGACCCAAATTGTGCCGGATTAAAATGCATTACAACTTGTGTAGTTAGTTAAAAAAAATATTATATATATTTTAAAATATATATATATATATATATATATATATATATATATATATATATATATATATATATATATAATTTTATATATATATATATATATATATATATATAATCCTTAAGAACTGAGCACTCCCCTTTGAATATACTAACAAACCCAGGGTAATCCAAGAAAGCAAACAGTGTGGCTTGGATTGCTGAGGCCATCGGGACCCTCTTCTGGATGCCCCCCACAACAATCCAAACAACCCAAACAGTGGTACCTTTTCACATCAGGTGGACAGTGGCAGCGAGTACAAGGAGACCTGCTCGGGCGCCATGTGCCCGCCTCGCCTGGGCATTGTACCCACCTTTTGGTTAAGCAGAACGTTCAACCAATGCTAACTCACATTCAGGGAGAGCCGCTAAGCCCGTAGGGTCGCACAGCGCCTGAACCACTGCTCCATTCCATTATTAATATACTGAAAATCATACCAGTTAAATAATAATGGGTAATCTGATAATTAAATAGATTCAATAATTAAATACCTATAAATAACTGCACTTTTCCACAGTGTGCTCAGACTTTTCCTTGATTAAATAAAAGACGGAAATTAAAAGGTTCTCAGAAAATTAAGGAAAATTGGCCCCTCTTAGAAAATTAAGGAAGGAAAAATAATGAGAGAATGTGAGAAGAACTCTCTCCCCCCCCCCCCTCCCCCTTTAAATAACCTGGGGTCTGTGACAGGTTTGTCACAATCATGGGTCACATTTTATGTTGTGCTCTGCTTTCCCGCACGCACGCACGCACGCACGCACGCACGCACGCACGCAAAGCGTACGCCCCACAGCAAAGAGGGAGAGTTACGGCTAGCGAGTTAGAGGACAGTTTCCCCGAGCGAGGGGAATTTGGGAAAAAGAAAGAGATGAATTAGTCAGAGCCTGGCAATTAGCAGCACTAACCTGCCAAATGGTTTCTCACTGCAACTACCCAAACCCCTCACTCGTTATCGTATGTAACTAAACATTAAATGACGACAAAAAACTCCCAATTTTTATTAGCGGTCTCGAGCCCCCCTTCGTCAGCCTCAGAATATCTTCAGTGCTACTGGATTTTTCTCACATTTTTGGGGTCCCTTTTACCGGGGGGGTGCGGGCCCCTTTACACTGCTGGGGTGAGGTTTACACTGCGGGGGTGCAGTGTTTAAACTGCTTGCAGTCCCTTTTACAGGGGGGGTGGGCCCCCTGCGGGGGTGCAGTGCCTTTTGGGGGGGCAGTGCTCTTAACGGGGGGGGTGGTGCCTTACACTGCTGGGGTGAGTGCTCTAAACTGCGGGGTGCTTTAACTGCTGGGGTCTTCTTACACTGCTGGGGTCATGCTCTCCTTTGCGGGGGGTGCAGGCTCCACGCTGGGGGGTGCCTTACACTGCTGGGGTGAGTGCTTTTACACCTGGGGTGGTGCCTTAAACTGCTGGGGTGCAGTTTTTTTTAACTGCGGGGTGGTCTCTTACACTGCGGGGTGCAGTCCCCTTTACACTGCTGGGGTGTGGCCTTAACTGCTGGGGTGCGTGCTCTTAAATGCTGGGGTGCAGTTTTTTACACTGGGGGGGTGCAGTGCCTTACATGCTGGGGTGCGGGCTCTTACACTGCTGGGGTGCAGTATTTACACTGCTGGGGTGCAGTGCCTACACTGCTGGGGTGTAGTGATTTTACAGTGGGGGTGCTTTTAAATCTGGGTGCAGTGCTTTATGGGGGGTGCAGTCCCTTTTACACTGTGGGGTGCGCCCTTACACTGGGGGGTGAGGCTTTTACACTGCTGGGGTGGTGCCCTGGGGGGGCAGTGCTTACACTGCGGGGGTGGCCAACTGCTGGGGTGCGGGCTTACATGCGGGGATGCAGTGCTTTTACACGCGGGGGTGCAGTGCCTTACACTGCTGGGGTGTAGTGCCTACACGCTGGGGTGCAGTGCTCAAAACCGCTGGGTTTTTTTACACTGTTTGGGGGCAGTCTCACCTGGGGGGTGCCCTTACACTGTGGGGTGTATTTCCTTACACTGCTGGGGTGGGGCCAAACTGCTGGGGTGCAGTGTTTTTACACTGCTGGGGTGCAGTCCCTTTTACACTGTTTGGGGCAGTGCTCTTACACTGCTGGGATGCAGTGCTCTTACACTGCTGGGGTGCAGTGCTCTTACATGCTGTGGGCAGTGCACACTGCTGGGGTGCAGTGCTCTTACATGCTGGGGGGGTTACACTGGGGGGCAGTGTTCTTACACTGCTTGGGTGCAGTTTTTTACACTGCTGGGGTGCAGTCCCTTTTACACGCTGGGGTAGTGCCTTCACGCTGGGGTGAGTGTTTTTACACTGCTTGGGTATGCTCTTACACTGCTGGGGGCAGTCCTATGATGATCTGTGCTGTTGCATTTTTTTTGGGCACTGTTATTTTATTCTTTTTTTTCCTCTTCCTTCATTTGGGAATTTAATTCATGGTTAAATCACTGTTAAAAAGATATTGATTTTGAATTTTTTGTATCATTCATTTTTTTCTTTTTATTTTTTCGTGAAAGAAGCCCTTTCGCTAAAGGGGCTATGAATTTATTTTTACATGGGGGAAACCCCTCACATGATGGGGGAAAATGATTTTGGTGTTTACATGAGGAGCCCATGATAAGGAAGGGCCACCCCCTTCTAAAAGAGAGGGCCCCTTTACTCATGACGCGGGAAAACCCCTCGGAGGGGCAAAAAGGAGGATCCCTCACATGATAAGGGAGAAGAAAAGGGGTTAGTGTAGCCGAGGGGGAATAACGGGGCACATCACGAGTGCTAGTGTCCCCTCGGGGACCGGAATATATACGGGGTGAGGCAATATCCTGACGTTTGGCCTTTTGTAGGGGCTGCCATGGCGGGAAGGGAGAGAAAGGGGGAAAAAAGTGTGGAGAAAGAAAGGGGGGGCCCAGAAAAAGAAGGGGTGAGGAAAGAAAGAGGGGGGGGGAAACAAATGGGGAGAAAAAGGAAAAAAATGTGAGGTAAATAGAAATGGAAAGAGAAGGAAGGAGGTAGAGAGGGGGAAAAGGAAAAAAAACAGAGGCAGAGAGTGAGAGGAAGAAATATAAAAGGGTGAAAAAAGCGGGGTCCTTTTTTTAAATCCATAAATACAATTTAAAAGCTCTTTTCCCATATCCAAGTGCTTCTCATTTACCCGTACCGTGACACTTTATCACACATTTTTCCCTTTTTAAAAAAAAAAACCCCTTTTTTTGTAGCAGTTTCTCTTAGGTTTTTTTTTTGGGTCAGTAGACGGAGGCGAGCCTCCAGAAATGTGTATCCTCCTCCCTCTCTCCGCTTACGATAACAATGCTATCTTTTTAATCTAAAAAGACTTATTCCCCACACTAATTTTAACTTTTTGTCCCCTTTTCCTTTATACAAAGAAATTATATATACTCCTTTTTGTATATTTATCTTGTTAAAATGTAGTATACAAAAGTGATACATTTATACATGTGATCATTTATAATTTAATTATAATTTATTGCTAGATGATCTGAATGAACTCCGGTAGAGTAACAACTTCAATTTGAAAACAAAAGCTTGAATTTTTTAAAAAACTCTTGTAGAAGTTTTGGGGCTCAAAAAAAGAGGGGAGAAAAGGAGATAAGAGAGAGAGAGAGAGGGGGAGGGGGGGTAAATGGGTGGCCTCACACCCATCAGAAAAAAGGGGGCCACTAGAGTGGAGGGGTTTTCTTCACACCCTTCCCTCCACCATCAATGGTGTTCTTTGCACCCCCAACACAACAACATTGGGGATGTTTTTCACGGCTCCCCACACCATCCAGCAACAATGGTGTTTTTCACGCCTCCCCCCACCAAAAACAACAGGTTTTTCCCCCTCCCCCACACCATCAGAAAAAAATAGTGTTTTCACGCCCCCCCCACCATCACAGCAACAATAGTGTTTTCACGCCTCCCCACCATCACAGCAACAATGGGGTTTTTTACGCCTCCCCCCCATCACAGCAACAATGGTGTTCTTCCCTCATTCCCCCATCACAGCAACAATGGTGCTTCACCTCTCCCCCATCACAACAACAATGGTGTTCTTCACTCCCCCCACACCATCACAGCAACAATGGTGTTCTTCACCCCCCCCCCACCATCCCGCAACAATAGTGTTCTTCCCCATCCCCACACCATCACAGCAAAATAGGGCTTACGCCTCCCAACCATCAAAATGGTTTTTACGCCTCCCCCCACACGCAAAATAGTGTTCTTCCCCACCCCTCAACCATCACAGCAACAATGGTGTTCTTCACGCCCCCCTTACACCATCACAGCAACAATGGTGTTCTTCCGCCTCCCTCACCCATCACAGCAAAACAGGTGTCCTCCCCCATCAACATCCAACTTTTGTAAATTGGTCATAAGATCAGGAGGAAGTCAAAATATGTTCCAAAAGCGGTTTAATGTCCGGGTCGTGTCCTCAGTAAATTTAAATGAAATGAATAAAACTTTGTTGCATTTTTTTTTTTATTCACGGGAAAACATTCTTTTTTTTTTCAACCTTTTTTTACTACATCGGCCGTTTTCCCAAAAGTAATGTGCCCCCAAAAGAAAACATATTCACCATCATTCATTCAATATCAGCCTTGAAGCATCAACTTACAAGTGCTCTGCCCTCAGCTTTCCCAAACCCCCCGTCAGAACTCGCTAAAAATTTGATCAACTGTTTGATTTCCATAATAATTTAAAAGAATCAGACATGTGCATCGCGGGGATCTTACTGTGGGGCGCTTTCCCAAACCCCCGGTTTTTTCTTTCCAATACATAGAATAATACAGAGAGGGGAATCATGAATGTTTGAGGTGATAGTCCCCCGGGTAAGGACCATCCCCAAATTACCTAAAAATGTTTTTTTAAAACCCCGGGTTAAAAGATGTTTAAGTGAGTGTTTTAACCGATTTTAACGTAAAGTTTTCCACAAATTTTTAAAAGCACGAGTTTTAAACGAGTTTTAACAGTGTTTTAAAGGGGGTATTTAAAAGGGAATTTTATTTTGAGCAGATTCTAATTAACCCCCTCTTTCCAAACTTCCTTTCCACAGCCACCCTTACTCCCCCCCATCCCCGCCACCCCCCACGCCACCACAACTCCTTTAAAAGACCCCCTTTTTTTATAAATTATTTTTCCTTGCGTCGTCTCTCCATCTTTTTTTTTGTCCTCTTCCCCTTCTCCTTCTGGTGCTTCCTCCTCAAAAGCCTCCATCTGCTGGCTCTCCTTCCCCGGGGTTCCCCTCTCCCATTTGACCTTTCCCCCCATTTCCTTCCCTCATTCTGGGCCTTCTCCTCCCACTTCCTCCTCATCACTAACCTTCCCCTTCCCCCCCAGCTTCCCATCATTAAGAGACAATTTTCCCACAAAAACATGATTAATTATTTCCCTTGTAGTGCCCAAAAACCAGCCACATCATACGGTAAGAACCAGCCACATCAAAAAGTGCCAAAAAGCAGCCACATCATGGGCAAAAACGCCCACCTTAAAGGTCAAGAGCCAGCCACAACAGGGTAACCCCGCCCTTTCTAATAATTTAAGACAATGAATTTTCTCTCTTCAGTTTCTAATAAAATTTCCATTTAAACAGCACAAAACTTTTGAAAATGGTGAAAGGGCCCTAGCTGTGAGATAGATAATATTGATATATATATATATATATATATATATATATATATATATATATATATATATATATATATATATATATATATATATATATCGCTTTTTACGCGATGAAATTTTAATTTATACTTAACTGACTTATTATAGATTTTCGCTGGCTTCCTGTCAACTTTTTAAAAAAAAGATCACATCATATTATTTATTTATCTTGATAAAACAAATGTCACGTTTTTTTGCGGTGTTGATGTAAAATCTATTTAAAAAATGATTATTGTACATGTATATGGTGTGTTGACTCCCTCGTCTCTTGGGCCCCCCTCGGAAACCATCCTCTTTTTTTTGTACTAAAAGGCTTGGATGTGCCTGTTCTGGGCCATCTTCATTCTATATGATAATCTGTGTACCGTAATGGGATATAAATGAGTTTTTTTTATCCCCTTGGGACATCCCACGGGGGCTTCCCTCCCCCCCTTAGCATTCATCATTAATGTTCTATCTAACAATCCTTTGTTTTAAAGAACTTGTATTTCAGAAATTTTAAGATTATCATCAACACCTGGTGGAAGAGGCAGTTTAAATAATTTTTTTCAAAATAATCAAAAACTTCCTTAAAGGGAAAACGTTGTTATAAAAAAAGGTTACGCTGTTTTGTGTTTTATCAAGCACCTGGCGCACCGCAAGGACCAGGATATCTGCGCCCCAAACATTAACCAAGATACAAGCACAAAGGTAATAATAAACACTACCCAATATTGCAAATTAACTCACATGGAGTCAGAAAAAGGCCGAGCCCCAGCCTTGAGCCTTCCTGAAGACTTCAGTGACCCCAAAATAAAAGTACCCCTTGTGGAGAAATTTTTGACTTTAAAAAGTCCTGAACTGTATGTTATATGAAGTGTCTTCTTGCACAGCTCGGCCACCCATTTCCTTCCTACACTTTTTTTTTCAGTTTTGTCTCGACGTGTGTCTAAGACATTAAAAAAAATTGGACATTTTTTGAGTTTGTTTTTGGTTTTTACCGACTTGCCAAGTGCTGCCCTGCATTCTAAAGCCATAATGCTATCTTAGATTAAGTTGGGCTGGGCACGGAACCAATAGTTTCTCCCAGGACATATTAATGGCATGATAATCTTTTTGGCTTACACCTGATTCAAACATAAGCCTGGGTTCCTCCCACCAGGGATGATTTATGGCTATAACTGATTGATTATATGCAGATAAATCAAAAGAGTATATTAAGATAATAATAGCGAGGACAAGGGGGCGATCTTTTTTTTGTCTCGCTCTTTTCAATCTGCCCGCCAGAAAAACATTTTTTTGCAAATATCGAAAAAAAGAACAATTTAATGAATTTGTTTATTCTTTTTTATTAGGATTATTTGCTATAATATACTTCACCATTTCGGAAATTTTTTATTTACTTTTAACGAAGAGTAAACTTACTTGAGATGGGCTACATTTTCTTTTTCCCGGGATGCAAGAATTTATCTTAAGGTTTGCCTTTTTAGTAATAAAATTCCCCCAAAAAAAACTAAGGGGAGGATCCCGTCTTTTTTTAGTACGCGAACCCCTTTTTTCTAAAAACGCCACCTCCACATGCATTGTGATTTTAGGCTCTGTTAATGAGAATATAAAGAAAAAAAAATATAAGTTCATTAACGTTATAAAATAACTTTGTATTTTTCATCCCAAGGGGACACCCGAGAAAATTGGAAATCCCCAGGGATTTCCAAATTATATATAGCAATTTCGTTACTCTTTAACTAATATATGCCTATTTTTCTGTCTTGTAATCTACTAAATCTCGTCTGTGGTTTAAAGCCCCCTTCCTCGCCCTGTTGGCAACAAAAATAACCTCTATTAGATGATCACATTACTAGCTATGTTCGGGTAGCTGATACTGGGGATTCCTCATTCATAGTACATACTAGATCTAGTATTAGGGGGTTTCTTTCCTCTTTATTGTTTATTATTTCAGTTGATGCATAACCAAACATGTCGTTACAAAAGGGGAAATTGGTTGAATAAACATAAATATACACCCAAGCCAAAAAGAAACTGCTGGGGATTCAGGAATATTTAGGATAAACTATCTCATTCATTCTCTTGTGCTCTCTTATTTTTTTCAAAAATTTTTTATTTTTCTTATTTATTTTTCCTCTCTCTCTCTCTTTCTCTCTCTCTCTCTATCTCTGTCAATTTGGTGCGTGGCAAAAAAGAGACCGAAGAAATAACTGAGGGGGGTCACTCCCCACCCCCAGCTGGCCCCAAAAACACGACAATTCAGCCGATACTGCAAAACTTTTGACCGAATTCCAATTGGGAAAATAAAGGGAATTTTTGACTTTCTTGGGGAGTCAGTGACCACGGGGTCCATCACAACTCTTTCTGACTTCTGGGGCACTTACGTCCTCAGCAGCACTGGAAACCTAACTGAAGAGTACCCAGGCTCTGAGTATTAAATCACAGGGCGCTCTACGTAAACCATTAAAAAAAGCATTTATTTTTATTAGTCTTAATACGGAAATATGATAACTTATTTTTTTACTGTAAAGAAAAAAATTCCCCAATTATAACTTTTTTTCATTATACTATTTTTGAGCGTATAACTATCGCTTATTAAAGTTTCAAACTATCTGCCCTTAGAGTCTTTAACGATTAGATTTTGTTGCCGAATCAGCATGTTTATTGTGCACCTTATATCCATCCTAGGGACGGTAGCACAAGACAATGTGAATACACAGAAGTACTAGGAACAGGAGCCAAAAAGTTGTTAACGGGATTACATCTGGATTTATATCTACAATTGGTTTATCTGTTGCAAGCAAATTTGGGATATTGGGCTGGTATCAATTTTTTAAATGAAAATGACACATTCAAACTGGGTTGTCAAATGCCAGCCTTGTCCGGGCTCGGCTGCCATGACTGAAAAAGGGGGCTAATTAAGTTCTCCTGACGTTTAAATTTTAGTCACTATGAAATTATAAATTTAAGGTTCTGAGAACTGATGAAAAGATCTCATTTCAAAAGAACCATTGAAGATTTAGGCATAGAAAAAGGGGGAGACAGGGCATTCTATGGCCTCTCTCTGAGGTAAAGATTTTTAAATCAACCCCACTGTGACACCGGGGTCATAGCCATTTTAAAGGGGAAAGGGAAAAAGGTAAGGAAGCCGGGGAATAATCTCCCCCGAAAAAATAAGATGTTCCAGCATTTTTTTGAGATTTAATCAATACTCAACAAAAGCAAAAAAACTCACCTTAACACCATTTACACATAAAAAAAACCAAAAAAAGTATCCTACCTGTTGTATGGGAATACATACCGCCAGTGACGATCCTGTAAAGAAATTAAAACCGTTATTTCGAAAGAACAAAAAAATTTAACCCGCACGGGAAAGAGGAGTTAAAAGAGGTCGACTTGGACCATTTACAAAGTCACTTTGAAATGGTCCAATGGGCCCAAACCCCCAAGCTCCTTTCCTAGGGCGGAAATTGCTGTGTACTGATTTTTTCGATTCATCACGCCCGGACATAATGAGGTTTTAATCACCTGGCACAGCCATATCAAAAACACTAGTGATAAAGACTCAAATTTTTTTTTTTCCTTTTATTAACCCCAAAATTAATCAAAATCAGGTCGATCAAATCATCTTGGGAAAAAAAAAAAAACTAATCTGAACATTAATTACATCAGCAGTTTAGAATCAAAGGTTTCCCCTTACATGATTAAAAAAACATTAATTAAGACTTTTTTATTCATACAAACTAATATTACGATACTGTTTTTAGTAAAAAAATAGGTTATTAGATAGTTGGATTTGAGCAGTTAATCACTAGAAATTTTTGGGAGTTTAAATAAATATATCTTGATCTTTTATAGAACCTGTAAGAAAAATTTTTTTTCAACATTTTTTGGGAGTTAACATCTTTTAAGCGCACTATTACAAGACATTTTAAATGGAAAATAAAAAGAATTTAATACAATGAAATCTTTACATGAAGTCAGTTGATGATTTTGTAAATATATTGTGAAAAGGCCCATTTGTTCATGAGAAATCATTCTGGTGTGACAACGTCAGAATTTCCAAAAGGGAAATTTCCAGAGAACTCAACATTGTTTTAGACGACGTGTTTGTGGGGGCCAAGAAAGATTCACATCTGAAAAAAAGACCACCAACTGATGAACCTAAGTGGAGAAGAAGATAATTGCAGCCCGCTCTGCAATTGTCAAAGATTCACTTGTCGGCTTCGTGCCATTTTTCCACCAAGAAACCTAAGTCAAAGAAATTTTATTACAATACCGAGGAATGCTATTTTCCAAGGCCTTTATAGTGGTATATAATATCAATCTTCTCCCCCAAAAAAAAAACCAGGTGGACAGTGGTGTAAGCCGACCCATGTAAGCAGAAAGATTTAATTATCATACTTTTGGGGAAGAAAAAATTAAAATTTAATCGGGAAGGAGGAAAGTTTTATCCTCCCAATAATAAACAAAACTGTGCAATTATCTTAAAAAGTGTTAGTGTTTAAATCAATTCACTTGGGCGATCTTTACTTTGGGCCAATTTGGCGTAATCTATTATAACGCCGAGCCAGCAAACATGGTTGCCCAGAATTCAAGAGGCCCTTCAATTTAAAAAAATTATATTTAAAACATTGAGTAATGCTACTCCCTCTCAGAATAATTTATTTGAGCTTTATTCTTTAAATGAATGAACTTTAATCAAGGAAATTGCTTTGAAAAAGATATTCTGAAACAGAACTTGATATAGAAGAGCGTGTGGGAGAGTATTTTTTAAAAAGTTAGTTAGAGAGGGAATGTGATGATAGTTTTTGAAATGGTGAATATGGAGGGTAGAATATATGCCCCGGGGAAAATTATAGTATTAGTAATATTAATAATAATGTGAGGTATTTAATTTACTGGGGATAATGCGTGTTGGAAGACTGCTGGAGCTGGTAATATCATGAAAGTTTGGGTGTGTGCAGGTAGTACTTCAGATTTTTAATAAGATTACAGAAAAAATATTGGGAGGATTTTCTAGCTCTTCCCTGATAAAAGTGTTGGGTGTGAGAAAGACCGCCTAGCATGGACAAGTAAATCTACTGCAGTGCCCCGTATTCTCCGCTACATTGTTACCATAATGTTAAGAGATCAACGGAGGGCGTATTTCTAGAATTTTAACAGAGGGAGTTTGCGCAGGTTGGTGCTCCCAGATTTTTAACGTTAAGAAAATATGGTACTTCGTGACATTATTTATGAATTATTTTCGTCCTTTTAACGTGGGGGGAAATTGTTCGCCCGACAGTGACATTTATTAGGAAAGGAAAAAGTGGTTTTGGGACACCAGTGGCTCAAGACACTTATCAGAAACTGGGTGTTGATCAGTAGGAAAAAAGACACAAATGTGATATAATCCCTTTTTTTTTATGGACGATTTCGCCCACAGTGGGATTTATGAAAAATTTTCGATATTTTATACCATTTCTCCAAAGGTGGTCATTATTTGGGGGTCATGGACACCACTGACATCGTGGGCGACATGACAAACATCACGGTTCACAGAAGACAGAAGAGCAGGATCGAGCCTTTTTTAGTACCTTACTTAGTGGTAAAAAAACAAATTTCATAATGCCTTTACTTCAAAAAAAAAGTGATAAAAGTCCAAGGATGGGAAAGTTTCCCTAACTAGGGGTATAAATTCTGACATGTTGATGAATAAGAAGAAGTAAATTGGGTATCTTTATTTCTAAAACATTTCACCTACACAAAGGTGTCCTACGTAAATGATTAGTGTTATTCTTAGTGCCAGAACGGCCAGCAACATTTGAGAGGGGGAAGGGGGGTGACACTTGGGTGATGTGATAGGTCTACCATGCTAATAAATCCATAGAACGGAGGGAAGGGGGTTTCTTTTGTCAATACATAAACTTTTCTAGGTTCGACAGAGCTATCATCAGGTGCTTAAGGCTTATTAATTACGTTAATGAGGACTGGTAATGAAAAAACCAATTAAAATGAAAAAATTTAAATATAATGCAACATAATTTAAATTTTGAAAAAAGGCCTACCAAGGTGATTTAATCAAAAACATCGTGCATAAGCACTTTGTATAACCCATTTTCGCATCCGACCCCTATTTTAATACATATCCAATTTATATATTTATATTTCCCTTTTCCTGCCATAAAATCCTTCAGCTTTTACAAAACCTTTGGTCTACTGGTACATTAATGATAAAAGAATAAATAGGAATACAATGAATGTCTGGATTATTTTGGGGGGAACAACCGAGAAAAATGACAACAGTAAGGTACTAGGGTTTTCCTGCTCTGTGCGTCGATTTAACATTGTTGGCGCTTTAAAGACCCCGCGTAATTATCCCATATTTTATTCCGGACAGAAATATTGACCATAGATGAGGTGTGTCCAAAGTACCGGTATCGGGGAGTATCGGCAAAATGGGATCGGTACGGCTCAAAACTGTGTATAGGTATCGGCAAAAAAATTGTTGTATCGTCCCATCCCTAGGTTGAGCACTATTATTTCTTAATCGTTTGCATTTTTCACCTTTATCTTTTTCTTCCTATTTAATCACTAATGCCGCCCCGTTTACTTCACGGACAATAATTCTCAGAGCAACAAAGACGAGTTTAATGGAAGTTTTTGGGGGTTCATGAAAGGGGAAAATAAGTGATGTTTTGAAGGGGGGAGATGCTAAGGATGTTTATGAAGGAGGGGGATACTAAGTTGTTTAGAAGGGGAGGGGGATACTAAGTGGTTTTTGAAGGAGAGGGGGATGCTAAGTGGGAGAAGGAGAGGGGGATACTAAGGGTGTTTTGAAGGAGGGAGATACTAAGGGTGTTTATGAAGGGGAGGGAGATGCTATGATGTTTATGAAGGAGATGGAGATGCTAATGATGTTTAGAAGGACAGGGGGGATGCTAAGGATGTTTATGAAGGACAGGAGATGCTATGATGTTTATGAAGGGGGGGAGATGCTAAGGATGTTTATGAAGGAGAGGGAGATGCTAAGGATGTTTATGAAGGAGAGGGAGATGCTAATGATGTTTATGAAGGAGAGGGAGATACTAAGATGTTTATGAAGGAGAGGAGATGCTAATGATGTTTATGAGGAGAGGAGATGCTATGATGTTTATGAAGGAGAGGGAGATCTAAGTGATGTTTATGAAGGAGAGGGAGATGCTAATGATGTTTATGAAGGAGAGGAGATGACTATGTGTTTATGAGGAGAGGGAGATGCTAAGTGATGTTTATGAAGGAGAGGGAGATGCTAAGTGATGTTTATGAAGGAGAGGGAGATGTAAGTGATGTTTATGAAGGAGAGGGAGATGCTAAGTGATGTTTATGAAGGAGAGGGAGATACTAAGTGATGTTTATGAAGGAGAGGGAGATGCTAAGTGATGTTTTTGAACTAGAGGGAGATACTAAGTGATGTTTATGAAGGAGAGGGAGATACTAAGTGATGTTTATGAAGGAGAGGGAGATGCTAAGTGATGTTTATGAAGGAGAGGGAGAATCTAAGGATGTTTATGAAGGAGGGAGATGCTAAGTGATGTTTATGAAAGAGGGAGATACTAAGTGATGTTTATGAAGGAGAGGGAGATGCTAAGTGATGTTTATGAAGGAGAGGGAGATGCTAAGTGATTTTTATGAAGGAGAGGGAGATGCTAAGTGATGTTTATGAAGGAGAGGGAGATGCTAAGTGATATTTATGAAGAGAGGAGATGCTAAGTGATGTTTAGAAGGAGAGGGAGATGCTAGTGATGTTTATGAGGAGAGGGAGATGCAATGATGTTTATAAGAGAGGGAGATCTATGGATGTTTATGAAGGAGAGGGAGATGCTAAGTGATGTTTATGAAGGAGGAGGAGATGCTAAGTGATGTTTTGAAGGAGAGGAGACTAAGTGATTTTATGAAGGAGAGGGAGATGCTAAGATATTTATGAAGGAGAGGGAGATACTAATGATGTTTATGAAGGAGGAGATGCTAAGTGATGTTTATGAAGGAGAGGAGATGCTAAGGATGTTTTGAAGGAGAGGGAATACAATGATGTTTATGAAGGAGAGGGAGATACTAAGTGATGTTTATGAAGGAGAGTGCAGATTTATGAAGGAGAGGGAGATACAATGATGTTTATGAAGGAGAGGAGATTTATGAGGAGGGAGATACTAAGTGATGTTTATGAAGAGAGGGAGATACTAATGATGTTTATGAGGAGAGGAGATGCAAGGATTTTATGAAGGAAGGGAGATACAGTGATGTTTATGAGGAAGGGAGACTAAGTGATGTTTATGAAGGGAGGGAGATGCTAAGGATGTTTATGAAGGAGAGGGAGATACTAAGTGATGTTTATGAAGAGAGGGATGTCTAAGTGATGTTTATGAAGGAGAGGGAGATACTAAGTGATGTTTATGAAGGAGAGGGAGATACTAAGTGATGTTTATGAAGGAGAGGAGATGCTAAGTGATGTTTATGATGAGAGGGAGATACTAAGTGATGTTTATGAGGAGAGGGAGATACTAATGATGTTTATGAAGGAGAGGGAGATGCTAAGTGATGTTTATGAAGGAGAGGGAATACTAAGTGATGTTTATGGAGGAGAGGGAGATGCTAAGGATGTTTATGGAGGAGAGGGAGAATGCTATGATGTTTATGAAGAGAGTGGAGATACTAAGTGATGTTTATGAAGGAGGGAGATGCTATGATGTTTATGGAGGAGAGGGAGATGCTATGATGTTTATGAAGGAGAGGGAGATGCAAGGATGTTTATGAAGGAGAGGGAGATGCTAAGTGATGTTTATGAAGGAGGGGGAGATACTAAGTGATGTTTATGAAGGAGAGGGAGATACTAATGATGTTTATGAAGGAGAGGGAGATACTAGGGATGTTTATGAAGGAGAGGAGATGCTAAGGATGTTTATGAAGGAGAGGAAGATGCTAAGTGATGTTTATGAAGGAGAGGGAGATGCTAAGTGATGTTTATGAAGGAGAGGGAGATGCTAAGGATGTTTATGGAGGAGAGGGAGATGCAAGGATGTTTATGAGGAGAGGAATGCTAAGTGATGTTTATGAAGGAGAGGAGATGCTAAGTGATGTTTAGGAAGGAGGGGAGATATAAGTGATGTTTATGAAGGAGAGGAGATACTAAGTGATGTTTATGAGGAGAGGGAGATACTAAGGATGTTTATGAAGGGAGGGAGATGCTAAGTGATGTTTATGAAGGAGAGGAAGATGCTAAGTGATGTTTATAAAGGGAGAGGGAGATGCTAAGATGTTTATGAAGGAGAGGGAGATGCTAAGTGATGTTTATGAAGGAGAGGGGATCTAGTGATGTTTATGAAGGAGAGGGTGATACTAAGTTATGTTTATGAAGGAGAGGGAGATACTAAGTGATGTTTATGAAGGAGAGGGAGATACTAAGTGATGTTTATGGAGGAGACAGGAATAGGTGGTGATTGATTAAGAGAGAGAAGGATAGGTGATATTTGTCGAGAAGAGGGGGAAGAGATAAGCGATGTTTATGGAGAGAGGGAGGGAGGGATTGGTGATTGAAGAGAGGATAGGTGATGATTATTGAGGAGAGAGATGCTAACTAATGTTTATGGAGAAAGAGGGAAAATGTTAATAGATATTTATAAGGAACGCCGACGTTAAGTGATGTTTATTAAAGAGAGTGACATCAGGTGATGATGCATATTTATGATATACCTGTGACCTGTGTGAGGGGTCGAGAGTATTGCCTGTAAAACCCACATAAAATGCTGAACATTTAGAGCATACAACAATGCTCATTTAAAAATAAAAGTTGCGATATCTTTACCAAAAATTGAGCCACAAATACGCAATCAAGTGCGACAAAAAAAGAACAGCCATTTTTCCTTAAACCAGATATAATGTTACAGTATCATGTATAATGTAATTTTTTCATTATTTTCAAGAGTTGCACTGAAGGGGAGTGACCTGCCTTAATAAAGTGCAATCTTTTTATTCAACTTCTTTTTGCAATTAATAAGTAGGATAGCGTTATTGCTGATGAACCAGCTTAATCAGGTATATTATCATTATTACATTCGTTAGGAGGGAGTGCTAAACTCTTAGGAGTCATATATATATATATATATATATATATCGGAGTATAACAGTCATACATTGGCGCTTTCACACACTTCTTCAGAGAAGTTGGAAAGAAGAATCAAGGAAAGACATTTTTATGCGTTCGCAAGTGAGGGAAACTCTACAGTTTACTTTTAATCTAATGAACAAAGGAGAAGAGCAACAGACATACTGACCACCCTAGGCAGGTCCATCTCAGAACCAACTCAGTAAGCACCCAAGAATATGGAAACACTGCAGGAGGCCTATTATCCTTTGCTAGCAGATCATGCAGTTAACTAAATAACAACTCTATTGTCAAGCCAATAATGGAGTAAAAAGATATCAACGAAGGTGAAAATTTATACGGATACACAATTTCAATAAAGATATGAACTATACATTTCTAGGTCCGGCTGGGTAATAACTAGACTGTCATACCTCGAAAACTACAACAGCCAGACTCTGTTGACCAACATTTAATAGAAGCAACAATACTTTCACCAGCCCAGAGCAAGGTGTATGTAAACACTACTTCAGTATGACCGCACTAGCCCGCACACTACTTCAGTATGACCGCACTCGCCCGCACACTACTTCAGTATGACCGCACTCGCCCGCACACTACTTCAGTATGACCGCACTCGCCCGCACACTACTTCAGTATGACCGCACTCGCCCGCACACTACTTCAGTATGACCGCACTCGCCCTCACACTACTTCAGTAATTTTGCCAAGGTTATTTAAATAATATTAAAAATCTCGTCTTTAATACTGTTAACAGTCGATCGCTGTCAAACCACGAGGTTATAAGTGGACGACTGTCACTCACGCGGGAACCTCTCAACACACCAGAGAATGACTACAGGAATAAGACTGTCAGGGGGGTGGGGTTGCAGCAACAGGCAAGATTTGATGCACAGTAAATTGACTAGTTACTTAACACACACACACACAACAATCACACACACACACACTGGCTTAATTCGGATCTAAAGTAGATGGAGGAAAGGGATGACTACTGCTATCACAGTTGACAGCTTATTGTACACTTATACAGTACCTGTGTGTGTGTGTGTGTGTGTGTGTGTGTGTGTGTGTGTGTGTGTGTTAGTTACCATTTTGTCCTAGGCACATGTCGATTAGACACTAGGCCTGTTGTATATCTGTGTGTATGTGTGCATGTGTGTGTGTGTGTGTGTGCATGTGTGTGTGTGTGTATGTGTGTGAGTGTGTACTGACCTATTTGTGATCACCTATTTGTGGTTGCAGGGGTCGAGTCATAGCTCCTGGCCCCGCCCTTCACTGATTGCTACTAGGTCCTCTCTCTCCCTGCTCCATGAGCTTTATCAAACCTAGTCTTAAAACTATGTATGGTTCCTCCTCCACTATGTCGCTTTCTAAGCTATTCCACTTCCTGACAACTCTATGACTGAAGAAATATTCCTAGCATCCCTTTGACTCATAGGAGTCTTCAACTTCCACCAGACCCCTTGTTTCTGTGTCCCCTCTCTGGAACATCTTGTCTCTGTCCACCTTATCTATTCCTCGCAGTATTTTATATGTCATTATCATGTCTCCCCTAACCCTCCTGTCCTCTAGTGTCGTCAGGCCGATTTCCTTAACCTTCTTCTTCGTAGGACAACTCTTAGCTCTGGGACTAGTCTTGTTGCAAACCTTGCACTTTCTCTAATTTCTTGACGTGCTTGACCAGGTGTGGGTTCCAAACTGGTGCTGCATACTCCAGTATGGGCCTGACGTATATGGTGTACAGAGTCTTGAACGATTCCTTAGTGAGGTATTGGAACGCTATTCTTAGGTTTGCCAGCCGCCCGTATGCTGCAGCAGTTATCTGATTGATGTGTGCCTCAGGAGATGTGCTCGGTATTATACTCACCCCAATATCTTTTTCTTTGAGTGAGGTTTGCAGTCTTTGGCCACCTAGACTATACTCTGTCTGCGGTTTCTTTGCCCTTCCCCGATATTCATGACTTTACATTTGGCAGGGTTAAATTCAAGGAGCCAGTTACTGGACCAGGCTTGCAGCCTGTCCAGGTCTCTTTGTAGTCCTGCCTGATCCTCGACTGATTTGATTCTTCTCATTAACTTCATCATCTGCAAACAGGGACACTTTGAGTCTACCCCTTCCGTTATGTCATCTACATATACCAAAACAGTACAGGTCCTAGGACTGACCCTTGTGGAACTCCACTGTCACAGGTGCCCACTTGACATCTCGTCACGTACCATGACTCGTTGTTGCCTCCCGTCAGATAGCCTGATCCATTGCATGCTTTTTCCTGTTAGTGTGCCTGATCCTCTAGCTTTTGCATTAACCTCTTGGGGAACGTTGAACGCCTTCTTGCAGTCCAAAAATGCAGTCTATCCACCCCTCTCTCGTGTCTTACTTCTGTTACCTTGTCATAAAACCCCAGTAGGTTTGTGACACAGGATTTTCCTTCCCTGAAACCGTGCTTTTTCGTTTATAAGCTTGTGTCTTTCTAGGTGCTCCACCACTCCCCTCCGATGATCTTCTCCATGACTTTGCATACTATACACGTCAGTGACACAGGTCGTAGTTTAATGCCTCGTGTCTGTCTCCTTTCTTAAAAATTGGGACTACATTTGCCATCTTCCACGCCTCAGGTAGTTGCCCAGTTTCAATGGATGTGTTGAAGATTTGTGTTAGTGGCACACAAATCTCTGCTCCCTCTCTAAGGACCCACGGAGAAATGTTGTCCGGTCCCACCGCTTTTGAGGTATCGAGTTCACATAGCAGCTTCTTCACCTCCTCCTCGGTTGTGTGTATTTATCCACACTTGTTGGTATACCTCCCTATTCTGAATTCCTGGAGCCCTTTCCTTCCCTGTAAATATTTCTTAAATCTCATGTTGGCTCCCTCACATACCTCTTGGTCGTTTATTGTGAACTCCCCACCTTCCCTTTCTCAGCCTGATTACCTGGTCCTTGACTGTTTTTTTCCCTCCTGATGTGGCTATACAACAGCTTGGGGTCAGATTTGGGACTTTTGATGCTATATCATTTTCATATTGTGCTGAGCCCCCCTTTTTACCTGTGCATATTCGTTTCTGGCTCTTCCAACCCTTTTTTTTTCCTGGGTTCTTTGTCTTCTGTACTTTTTCCTTTCTCTATTACACTTACTTTTGCCTCCCTACACCTCTGGGTGAACCAAGGACTCGTTCTGTCTTCCCATTACTTCTGTTTCCTTGGGGACAAACCTCTCCTCTGCCTCTTTGCATTTGGTTGTCACATATTCCATCATTTTTACTTTTTTTCCTGCCAATTTCCCACTGAACGTCTTGTGGAAGTTCCTCATGCCTGTGTAGTCCCCCTTTGTAGTTTCGTTTCCCCCTTCCTATTCCTGCCCCTCTCCACTTGTAGCTCAACATATAATCAAAACACAGAACCAAATGATCACTAGCCCAAGGGGCCTTTCATACGTGATATCCTCGATGCCGAACTACTCAAGGTGAATACTAGGCCAGTCTTGCTGGATCATCCCCACCTCTCTCTGGTAGTGTTTCTAACATGTTGATGCATGAGGTTTTCCAGTACCACATCCATCATCTTGCTCTCCATGATTCAGGCCCCCCCATGGGGCTCTAGGTTTTCCCAATCAATCTTTTTGTGATTGAAATCACCCATAACTAGTAACTTTGCTCTCCCCATGTGGGCTCTTCTGGCTACCTCGGCTAGTGTTTTCTACCATTGCTCTGTTGCTTCGTATTCTTCTTTGGCCTCCTGCAGTTCTGTGGCGGGTTGTACATTACAGCAATTACCACCTTATGGCCCTCAGACTGAATTGTTCCTACTATGTAGTCCCTTTCACCCATTCCATCCATTCCTTCCACTTCCTCAAATCCCCACCTGTTCTTAATGAGCAGTGCAACTCCTCCTCCCCTCTCCCCCCTCTATCTTTCCTGAGGATTTGATATCCGGGTGGAAGATTGCATCTGTTATCATCCTGGTGAGTTTCGTTTCTGTGAGTGCTATTATGTCTGGGGGATGTCTCCTTTATTCTTTCATGCCACTCCCCACATTTATTTGTTATACCATCTGCATTTGTATAACAAACCTTTTAATCTTTTCTAAAACCGTAGTCTGGGGTATTTGGGGTTGGGAAAGGGGAGATCTGATGGGGGAAATATGGGTGGTTGGGTGAAGGTGGAGTTTGTAATGAGGTGGGTGGAATCATGGGTATGGATGTGTTTTTAGTTAGGTTGTTTGGTTGCATTGGGGTTGTTTCCCGGTTGGGAACATCTGAAGGTGGTTATGAGCTTCCTCCTGAGTCTGGGTTCTCCTGTCCATCTCTCTTCCTCCTTTTGTCTCTGTACCCCTCTTTCAGTTTCTGTCTTTCTTCCCGTGTTCTGTCGGGTCGAGATAAAACCCCCGGTACTCTGACATATCCCTTTTGTCTTGCTTTCTCCTGCAGGATCCTGTTTCGAGTCAATTCTGCTTTGAAAATTACTTTGACTGGCCGATTCTTCCTCTTGCAAATCCCCTATTCTCAGAAAATTTGCCAGCTGGGTCATGTCATCTTCTCCTATTGCTTTCATGATGTTTTCAATCGATTTTTCTCCCCTTGTCTTCTTGTTTCATAAGTTTCCTTCAGCTTCCTGGAGCCCATAAACAAAGACTGATCTCTCTTTTTATTCTCCCACTGCCTATCCCTATGTAACCCCTGGGTTGATTTAGTGCCTCCATTGCAGCTTTCCTTTCTTAATCTCTTCACTGTCTGTTATCCCTTGGCCCAGTGGCCTGTCGCTTTCCCCTTTTTAACTTTCCCTGCACTGCTGTGGTCTGTTAGGCTCTACGTATAGCTTAGCTCTCCTTTACTACACTCCTCGATTGTTCCTGATGTGATCCCTTTTCCCTTTTCCCCGGGCCCACATGGTCTGATATAGCCTCTGCATACAGTTTCACACCGTTCTCTACAGTCCTCTTCTTGTACTGAGGTAGCAGTTTCTGATACCATGTCCACATTGCTTTTTAGTTCTTTAGGCTGTTTCAAATTTTTTCTCTTCTTCTAATCTCTGATCTTAGCCCCCTGCTGTTGGACTTGCTTTTCCCCCCTTTCTGCTTTCTGCAGCTATCCTTTCCCCCATTATCTTACTTTCTGCAGCTATCCTCTCCTCCATTTTCATGCTAACTCTTCTAGCTTCCTTCCCCACTCATGTTCCCTTTCATGAGCTCTGCTGCCCAATCTTCCTTTGCAGACTCATCCTCCAGTCCCCCAGTTTTCCGTCCTGCTCTCTGGGGGCCCCATTTTTTATTTTTTATTTTTGATGCCACAGAGTGGAAAACTATGTATTTCGGGGTTTTTTTGGGGATTGCCTGAGTGTTTGTGTGGGGGTGGAGGGGGGAGAGGAGAAAGAAGCAGTGGGGAAAGGAAAGAGGGGGGGGGGGGAAAGGGGGGGAATGGGGAGAGGAAGGAGGGAGAAGCAGAGGGGGGGAGAATGGGAGAGGGAGAGGGGAAGGGGGGGGTGAGAGGGGGGGAGGTGGGGAGAGGGGGGGTTAGGGGGGGGGGTGGGGGGGGGGGGGTGGAGGGGCGGGGGAAAAGGGGTGTGGGGCCTTGTGTGTGGGGTTTTTTTGGGGATGTTTTTGTGTGTATGTATGTGTGTGTGTGCATGTTTTTGTGGGTATGTATGTGGAAAGTAGTGGTGAAATTGTGTTTATGGTGTATGGGTGTGTATGTGGAGTTTGGAGGGCACGTTGTTCCGTGCTTTTACCTGGCCACCGACACACCTACCCGTTAATTTTGTGTGTGTGTGTGTGTGTGGAACTATATTTGGGGATTTATTGTGTGAAAAGTATTAAAAAAGTGAGGTGTATGAGTGGTATTGGGGTTTCCGGAAATAGTCTGGGTGCCCCCACCTGGCCTGGACACCCTGATCTCCGTTAATTATTCTATATTCCCTTGCTTGCCCTTTTTACTAGAAATTACCAACTATTTGTTACTAGTACTTGATATCCATTTTATCTTACTATGGGTTGCCCTTTTTCCAAAAGCTTGGGTTGGGTAATTGGAACTTACCCCGACCCCAAAAAACCCGCATAGGTAATCTTGGTGCGTTGGCCACCCCAGTATCCTTGATTGTCCAACTCTTTTATGTTCTGGCGTTTCCCTTTCGTTTCGTAGATATAAATATAACCTATTCACTGTATTTCCCCTTTCACATATTTTTTTACTTTATTATCTAGGGTGACCCCGGGCAACGTGCCTGGGCACAAGGGCCCCTGACCCCGCCCCAAATATTTATTTCTAGTTCACTTATAAAATTATGGCTCTTCACACAGTGGCTGGGGGAACCGTAAATCACTTAAAGGGGTTGTTCATACCCTGAAATTATAACCCCCAGACCCCTTTTAGCCCTCAAAACACTTATATTCACGGAGCCCTACAAGTTGCACACCCCACTGTGTGTGTGAGACCCCCCTTTTCCCTTTTGTCCTAGGCACATGTCGATTAAACTAGGCCTTTGTAGGTTATTGTGTGTGTGTGTGTAAGAAAAAATTCGAAAAGTTTGGGCCCGCCTTGGGGCCCCCGGGGGAAGCAAAGCCTTTACCATGCCATGGGGGGTGTGTGTTGTTTTTGTTGGTGTTTGTGGTGTTGTTTTGTGTGTGTGTTGTGTGTTGTGTTTGGGGTGAACCTTCTTGAAGCAAAAAAAAAATAGCAACGGGGCAAATGGCTACGTTCACAAAAGTCCATGAAGTTAAGACACCTGAAACAGTTGGTTTTTGTTGTGTTTTTTTTTGTTGGGGGTGTGTGGAAATAAAGGTTTAAAGCCCCAAATAAAAAATTTTAGGGTTTACCCTGGGAAAGTTCACTTAGGGCAACAAAGAAGTTAACGAAACAAAATCTTGGGGGGGGGTGGGAAACCCGGGGGGGGGGGACGGGGGTTTTTAGTAAAAAGAAGGAGGTTTTTGGAAAAACCATTAATTAGATAAATTGGGGAAAGTAAAAAAAAAAAAACACAGTGGCTTCATCAGCCCAACAAAGGATAATGGTGAAGAACAGGAGTTTGGGTAATCAGTCCCCCCCTTTGGGTTCTCTGAACCTTTTCACAAATATAACTAGAAGATACCCCGCTGTTGCACATAAGTCAACATGCTCATGTGTTACTGCTGTTCCCTATCTATCAAAGACTACCCATTCATCGTAACCTAGTAACTAATTTCTTCCCCAACCCAGAGCGCAACAAAAACTGGCACATTTTTCTAACCATCAAAACTTTAGTGCCTACATGTTAAAAAAACATAAACCCCATGAACATTTTCTCCAAACTGATCCAGGTTTTATACACACACACACACATAAAACACACATTTATCTCTGCATTTCCTTTCTAGCCCATAAAAAAAGATATGCTTTATATAAATTTGTTTACAAAGGCTGGCAGAAATGGGTTGTTTATACAACTGTCGATTTATGTGGAAAATACCACCCTTTTTCCACCTTTTAAACTTCATTCTTTTCCCTGTGCCGGGGTTGTATCTTGTGAAAATAACTTATTTTCATTGGGCCTCAAAAAAAAAAAAAAAAAGGGGAAAGAGAGAGAGAGAGAGAGAGAGAGAGAGAGAGAGAGAGAGAGAGAGAGAGAGAGAGAGAGAGAGAGAGAGAGAAAGGGGGCGGGGGAAACAAATTTTACTTAACCTTCTCCGAACCTCCCATCTGAGATCATTTATTCCCAGGATGGCTCGAGTCTGGAACACGTTAAAAAAATATATCAGTGAAATAAAGCCGTTTATAATAAAAGTCCCCACATGGTCCAACTTCCCGTGTTACGAACCCCAATCTTGTAAAAATGCAAAAAAAAGAGAGAGAGAGAGAGAGAGAGAGAGA
>WNWK01018145.1:37500-40681 GCA_009830355.1 Cherax destructor | reverse complement strand
GAACCTGCCTCCACTGTGTGTGTGTGTGTGTTTGGAGAATTCTCACACTAACCCATTTTTGTGCAGGGTAAAGGGGTGCAAGATGAGAACAAACACTGCGGGGTGTGGGCCGAGGCAGGGGGTGCACACAAAACCCCTTTCCTACATGACCCATTTTCTGCAAGCTCTTTTTGCACATCTCCCAAACCCTTTTCAGGTATGTATTTGTTCAGTTTTTAAGCTGATTAACACCTTATGATTAAAGGTATTAGATCTCAAATTTTCCCTTATATCAAGCGGTTTACCTCCCATTCCCCAGCTTGTTTACCTCCCTTTCCCCCAGGTTGTTTACCTCCCATTCCCAGGTTGTTTCCCCCCATTCCCCAGCTTGTTTACCTCCCATTCTCCAGCTTGTTTACCCCCTTTCCCCAGCTTGTTTCCCTTCCCATTCCCCCGGGCGCCCTTCCCTTTCCCCAGGTTGTTTACCTCCCTTTCCCCCAGCTTGTTTACCCCCCCTTTCCCCCAGCTTGTTTACCCCCCCATTCCCCACCCTTGTTTACCTTCCATTCCCCAGTTTGGTTTACCCCCCATTCCCACCCGGTTTACCCCCCATTCTCCGGGCGACCTCCCTTCCCCAGCTTGTTTCCCTTCCCTTTCCCCCAGTTTTGTTTACCTCCCATTCCCCAGCTTGTTTACCCCCCTTTCCCCCAGCTTTTTTCCTCCCATTCCCCAGCTTGTTTACCCCCCCTTTCCCCAGTTTGGGTTTCCCTTCCCTTTCCCCCCAGCTTGTTTACCTCCCATTCCCCAGCTTGTTTACCTCCCATTCCCCAGCTTGTTTACCTCCCATTCTCCAGCTTGTTTACCTCCCATTCCCCAGCTTGCACCTCCCATTCCCCAGCTTGTTTACCTCCCATTCCCCAGCTTGTTTCCCTCCCATTCCCCAGCTTGTTTACCTCCCATTCCCAGCTTGTTTACCTCCCATTCCCCAGCTTGTTTACCTCCCATTCCCCAGCTTGTTTACCTCCCATTCCCCAGCTTGTTTACCTCCCATTCCCCAGCTTGTTTACCTCCCATTCCCCAGCTTGTTTACCTCCCATTCCCCAGCTTGTTTACCTCCCATTCCCCAGCTTGTTTACCTCCCATTCCCCAGCTTGTTTACCTCCCATTCCCCAGCTCCTGTATGACTTTTAATGAGTAGCTTCTTCTAATTTACATTATTATTATTATTATTATTATTATTATTATTATTATTATTAAATTTATGGATTACCGCTAAACCTTGTAGGTGTCACAGAGAACCTGGCAAGTAGACGGTAATCAGGGTTGGTCAAAGAAAAGGGCGGAGAGCCCCAGCCTCTTGGATCAAAAGCCCTTCACCAACAAAAGTTCACCCTCTGAAAAAATCCTTCCATTAATTCAGCCTTTTTTCTATTGTAACTTGATAATTGCCTCACATCTCCAGTCCCTGTATTATCCTTGAGGGTTTAACGCTTCCCAGTGGATACAATAATTGTAATACTCACCACTAAATCATCTCTTAGTTTCAAATCATCACCAATTAAAAACATTTTTGCCGGTTAGGGAAATTTTTTACGAATATTTTTACCGACAAACATCGCCCAATATGACACAATTAACATAATTTTTCGTCTCTTCAGCAGCGTCGTCTAAGTGCGAAGATAAACACAAGTATTGTGTTGAGTGGTCCAAGACGGTGAGTGCAGAAGCAACCCTAAATACATGCTCGTCTACTGTAACAAGTCTTGTAAACAGTGTTGATGATTCTCTGTCTCTAAATTATAAAACAATTGAACTGATATAAGAAATGATTTTGAACCTTTGAAGAACAAGTGTCATTTCTCCATGTAGCTTAAACTGTTCATATATGTTTTAGCATTATTATTTTAAGCCCGGAGTTCCTAAAAAGTACAAAGAAAATTTAGAACAAGTGTTTCTATCCTGTGTGGAAGCATCTGCTGCTAAGAATGTGGAGTGTACCAATGTACACCCTCCAGCTTTACTCCAGACACCCTCCAGCTTTACTCCAGACACCCTCCAGCTTTACTCCAGACACCCTCCATCTTTACTCCAGACTGTCAGGAAGCTTGCTGACATTTCTTAGACATGGCAATAACTAGACCTGGTTATTTCCATATTTATCTGACTAATGTATAACTGTAAGTGTTCTTCACAATACCAAATCATCTTCAACAAGGGCAACAGAATTGATACCATGGCTGCAAATGCTAATGTGGTGGCGGCTGCAACTTATCATCAAACACTTCACTTTTGTTGATGCTCGTGAATCTGTAATGAATTAATCCCCCCTCACGTCTAAACCACATTCCATGTATATGTGAAACTCTGTGTCCCATACCGTGACTTGACAATAGACCAGAATATTGTCATTTGCAATAGAGCTACGCCGTCGCTGGAGTTTCTGAGGCCCTCAAAACACTTTTTGTTTACGCAGTGGAAGATTGATACCTCTGATTCCTCCACTACGACATATAAAATGAAGTTCAGAAGAGAATAATAAGCCTAAATTCTTAAACCAGGAACTGAAAAAAATAAAGATAACTGTATAAATTAGAGGGAGATTATCAGCATAACTGCAAGAACTGTCTATAATGACGGTTATGTCTGTGCACAGACAGTACCGCCATCATCAGGACTGCCTCACCAGTATGAATAGATAAGGGTGAAAGAACCTACTGAGATGTGGGAGACCATTCTCCCTATGACCTTCCAGTCCTCCCTGAAGTGTGAGTGCAGGACATCCATGTTGGTTTCTCGGAGAAACGGGGCGGTAGTGACGGCAGTTTTCCTAGCAGGGAAGACCAGTCGTCTGTCGATGTTAGTCTTCTTTGGTTGCGTTGTGAGGAAGCTCTCTGTTTTTCAGGATTCGATAATGTATGTTGGGTATTTAAGATGGCGAACACGTCAATATATTCTCGTTCTTTTAAAAGATGTTCATCAATGCAAATTCCGAGTGCCGGAGGAAGAAACCTATGATAACTCCGAGCACTCGGAATTTGCAGTGATTAATATCATTTAGAAGAGCAAAAGTATATTGAGGTGTTGTTCATCAATTTAAAATCCCCAAAACCATTGAACAAACACTGGAATGTACATGTTGTTTGAACCTATCACCCACACTGTCCACGATTTATATAATAAAACATAATAAATTTGATATGAT
>WNWK01018145.1:27500-32500 GCA_009830355.1 Cherax destructor | reverse complement strand
TGTGAGAATATTGGTGATCCTCTCATCTTCTGATGTGAGAATATAAGTGATCCTCTCATCTTCTGATGTGAGAATATAGGTGATTCTCTCATCTTCTGATATGAGAATATAGGTGATTCTCTCCTCTTCTGATGTGAGAATATAGGTGATTCTCTCCTCCTCTGATGTGAGAATATAGGTGATCCTCTCCTCTTCTGATGTGAGAATATAGGTGATTCTCTAATCTTCTGATGTGAGAATATAGGTGATCCTCTCCTCTTCTGATGTGAGAATATAAGTGATCCTCTCATCTTCTGATGTGAGAATATAGGTGATCCTCTCATCTTCTGATGTGAGAATATAGGTGATTCTCTCCTCTTCTGATGTGAGAATATAGGTGATTCTCTCCTCTTCTGATGTGAGAATATAGGTGATCCTCTCATCTTCTGATGTGATAATATAGGTGATTCTCTCATCTTCTGATGTGAGAATATAGGTGATTCTCTCCTCTTCTGATGTGAGAATATAGGTGATTCTCTCATCTTCTGATGTGAGAATATAAGTGATCCTCTCATCTTCTGATGTGAGAATATAGGTGATTCTCTCCTCTTCTGATGTGAGAATATAGGTGATCCTCTCATCTTCTGATGTGAGAATATAGGTGATCCTCTCCTCTTCTGATGTGAGAATATAGGTGATCCTCTCCTCTTCTGATGTGAGAATAAAGGTGATCCTCTCATCTTCTGATGTGAGAATATAGGTGATTCTCTCATCTTCTGATGTGAGAATATAAGTGATCCTCTCATCTTCTGATGTGAGAATATAGGTGATTCTCTCCTCTTCTGATGTGAGAATATAGGTGATCCTCTCCTCTTCTGATGTGAGAATATAGGTGATCCTCTCCTCTTCTGATGAGAATATAGGTGATCCTCTCCTCTTCTGATGTGAGAATATAGGTGATCCTCTCATCTTCTGATGAGAATATAGTGATCTCTCTCTTCTGATGTGAGAATATGGTGACCCTCTCATCTTCTGATGTGAGAATATAGTGATCCTCTCATCTTCTGATGTGAGAATATAGGTGATTCTCTCCTCTTCTGATGTGAGAATAAGGTGATCTCTCTCTTCTGATGTGAGAATATAGGTGATTCTCTCCTTCTGATGTGAGAATATAGGTGATCCTCTCCTCTTCTGATGTGAGAATATAGGTGATTCTCTCATCTTCTGATGTGAGAATATAGTGATCCTCTCATCTTCTGATGTGAGAATATAGGTGATTCTCTCCTCTTCTGATGTGAGAATATAGGTGATTCTCTCATCTTCTGATGTGAGAATATAAGTGATCCTCTCATCTTCTGATGTAGAATATAGGTGATTCTCTCCTCTTCTGATGTGAGAATATAGGTGATCCTCTCATCTTCTGATGTGAGAATATAGGTGATCCTCTCATCTTCTGATGTGAGAATATAGTGATCCTCTCTCTTCTGATGTGAGAATATAGGTGATCCTCTCCTCTTCTGATGTGAGAATATAGGTGATCCTCTCATCTTCTGATGTGAGAATATAGGTGATTCTCTCATCTTCTGAGTGAGAATATAGGTGATTCTCTCCTCTTCTGATGTGAGAATATAGGTGATTCTCTCTCTTCTGATGTGAGAATATAGGTGATCTCTCATCTTCTGATGTGAGAATATAGGTGATCCTCTCATCTTCTGATGTGAGAATATAGGTATCTCTCATCTTCTGATGTGAGAATATAGGTGATTCTCTCCTCTTCTGATGTGAGAATATAGGTGATCCTCTCATCTTCTGATGTGAGAATATAGGTGATCTCTCTCTTCTGATGTGAGAATATAGGTGATTCTCTCCTCTTCTGATGTGAGAATATAGGTGATCTCTCCTCTTCTGATGTGAGAATATAGGTGATCTCTCATCTTCTGATGTGAGAATATAGTGATCCTCTCATCTTCTGATGTGAGAATATAGGTGATTCTTCCTCTTCTGATGTGAGAATATAGGTATCTCTCATCTTCTGATGTGAGAATATAGTGATCCTCTCATCTTCTGATGTGAGAATATAGGTGATTCTCTCCTCTTCTGATGTGAGAATATAGGTGATCCTCTCTCTTCTGATGTGAGAATATAGGTGATCCTCTCCTCTTCTGATGTGAGAATATAGGTGATCCTCTCCTCTTCTGATGTGAGAATATAGGTGATCCTCTCATCTTCTGATGTGAGAATATAGTGATCCTCTCATCTTCTGATGTGAGAATATAGGTGATCCTCTCATCTTCTGATGTGAGAATATAAGTGATCCTCTCATCTTCTGATGTGAGAATATAGGTGATTCTCTCATCTTCTGATAGAGAATATAGGTGATTCTTCTGATGTGAGAATATAGGTGATTCTCTCCTCTTCTGATGTGAGAATATAGGTGATCCTCTCCTCTTGATGTGAGAATATAGGTGATCCTCTCATCTTCTGATGTGATAATATAGTGATTCTCTCATCTTCTGATGTGAGAATATAGGTGATCCTCCTCTTCTGATGTGAGAATATAGGTGATTCTCTCATCTTCTGATGTGAGAATTAGTGATCCTCTCATCTTCTGATGTGAGAATATAGGTGATTCTCTCCTCTTCTGATGTGAGAATATAGGTGATCCTCTCATCTTCTGATGTGAGAATATAGGTGATCCTCTCCTCTTCTGATGTGAGAATATATGTGATCCTCTCATCTTCTGATGTGAGAATATAGGTGATCCTCTCCTCTTCTGATGTGAGAATATAGGTGATCCTCTCATCTTCTGATGTGAGAATATAGGTGATCCTCTCATCTTCTGATGTGAGAATATAGGTGATTCTCTCCTCTTCTGATGTGAGAATATAGGTGATTCTCTCTCTTCTGATGTGAGAATATAGGTGATTCTCTCATCTTCTGATGTGAGAATATAAGTGATCCTCTCATCTTCTGATGTGAGAATATCGGTGATTCTCTCCTCTTCTGATGTGAGAATATAGGTGATTCTCTCATCTTCTGATGTGAGAATATAAGTGATCCTCTCATCTTCTGATGTGAGAATATAGGTGATTCTCTCCTCTTCTGATGTGAGAATATAGGTGATCCTCTCCTCTTCTAATGTGAGAATATAGGTGATCCTCTCCTCTTCTGATGTGAGAATATAGGTGATCCTCTCCTCTTCTGATGTGAGAATATAGGTGATCCTCTCATCTTCTGATGTGAGAATATAGGTGACCCTCTCCTCTTCTGATGTGAGAATATAGGTGATCCTCTCATCTTCTGATGTGAGAATATAGGTGATCCTCTCATCTTCTGATGTGAGAATATAGGTGATTCTCTCCTCTTCTGATATGAGAATATAGGTGATTCTCTCCTCTTCTGATGTGAGAATATAGGTGATTCTCTCCTCTTCTGATGTGAGAATATAGGTGATCCTCTCCTCTTCTGATGTGAGAATATAGGTGATCCTCTCATCTTCTGATGTGAGAATATAAGTGATCCTCTCATCTTCTGATGTGAGAATATAGGTGATCCTCTCATCTTCTGATGTGAGAATATAAGTGATCCTCTCATCTTCTGATGTGAGAATATAGGTGATTCTCTCCTCTTCTGATATGAGAATATAGGTGATTCTCTCCTCTTCTGATGTGAGAATATAGGTGATTCTCTCCTCTTCTGATGTGAGAATATAGGTGATCCTCTCCTCTTCTGATGTGAGAATATAGGTGATTCTCTCCTCTTCTGATGTGAGAATATAGGTGATCCTCTCCTCTTCTGATGTGAGAATATAAGTGATCCTCTCATCTTCTGATGTGAGAATATAGGTGATTCTCTCCTCTTCTGATGTGAGAATATAGGTGATTCTCTCCTCTTCTGATGTGAGAATATAGATGATCCTCTCCTCTTCTGATGTGAGAATATAGGTGATCCTCTCATCTTCTGACGTGAGAATATAGGTGATTCTCTCATCTTCTGATGTGAGAATATAGGTGATTCTCTCCTCTTCTGATGTGAGAATATAAGTGAGTCTCTCCTCTTCTGATGTGAGAATATAGGTGATCCTCTCCTCTTCTGATGTGAGAATATAGGTGATTCTCTCATTTTCTGATGTGAGAATATAGGTGATTCTCTCCTCTTCTGATGTGAGAATATAGGTGATTCTCTCATCTTCTGATGTGAGAATATAGGTGATTCTCTCCTCTTCTGATGTGAGAATATAGGTAATCCTCTCCTCTTCTGATGTGAGAATATAGGTGATCCTCTCCTCTTCTGATGTGAGAATATAGGTGATTCTCTCCTCTTCTGATGTGAGAATATAGGTGATTCTCTCCTCTTCTGATGCGCCTGTAAAATCTCTTCTCCAGAGAGATGTTTTAGTCACCTGTTCATTCATTTCGTAAATTGTTTTTTTAACTAATTCTCTCTGGGTATTATATATACTTTAGGCACACTGTATAATATTAAGACAAATTTCGTATTCTCAGTTTCTTTCGTTGTTGTTTGTAAGAACTTCTTCAAGATAATCACAACTCTGAAGCCGCCGTCAGTTTGACAAATGTTCCGGTAAGATCTTTATAATTTAAACGAAAATCCTGGGCCACATCTGTAATATTTTAACTATGATACTCCCAGTAAACATTAATGTTCATAGAAGTGTAAACACACGCGCCAAGGTCTTCTGGTCTGAATAAACCAAATCAAATGGTCTATTTCCTCTGGCTGGTTCTGTTATATACCACTTCAGTAACCAATCCTGAAATATTTCTAGGAAGTGATTGTATTCTAAATTTCCCAATCAACTAATTCCAGTCAATTTGGCTAAAATGAAAATCATCTTGAACTGGTTCATTAATTCCCTGATATATGTATATACGGAATATGATTTTGAGAATGATTTGGACGTAATAAAATCTGGAATAAATTATCTTCAAAATCACGAGCCCCATAGAAGTATATTTATTATGAAATAAAGCATATAGATAGAAAGAGTGATTGATATT
>WNWK01018145.1:0-22500 GCA_009830355.1 Cherax destructor | reverse complement strand
ATGTTGTAAATCTAAGACACTGGTGGACTAAACCTGGTTAGAGAGACCACACTGATGGACTAGACGTTAAGACCACACCGGTGGGCTAAACTTGGTCATCAAGACCACACTAGTGAACCAGACTTGGTCATCAAGACCACACTAGTGAACCAGACCTGGTCATTAAGACCAGGCTTATATTTATAAGCAAACGTACCCAAGTATGCAGGTTCTTGGGTGTTAGTTAAATGTTAAGGTCACACATCCTGGGAAAGAACATGATAATACCATAGTATCTTGTTGGATAATCAGCATTCTCCAGTTTTGTAATTCATTCTGACCAGGACGAATTTCAACATAATATTTGTGGTCTGTTTTTCAATTTATTTTCGTAAGGGAAGAGTACCATGAAAACAGGACTAATTAGCATTGTGTTGCATAAAATTTTGCTTGCATTAGCAAGTAGGAACTTTCATCTGACTGTTAAATCCCTAGGAAGGGCCTAAGGGTAATACGGGAAATTGTCCACACCGAGTTTCTTTTGTCACTCTAGGTAATTAATAATTTGTGGATAATAATTTCAATAAAGTTTTAATGACACACACAAACACACATTAGGGCCGGTGCTGTTTCTGGTATAAGTGAATGACATGACGGAAGGGATAGACTCAGAAGTGTCTCTGTTTGAAGACGATCTGAAGCTAATGAGAAGAATTCAACTGGATGAGGATCAGGTAGGACTACTAAGGGATCTGGACAGGCTTCAGGCCTGGTCAAACAGCTGGCTCCAGGAGTTTAACCCCATCAAGTGCAAAGTTATGATTGCTGGGGAAGGACAAAGAAGATCACAGAGTACAGTCTAGAGGGCCAAAGACTACAAACCTCACTCAAGGAAAAGGATCTTGGGGTGAGTATAATACCGAGCATATCTCCTGAGGTACCATCATCCAAACAACTCCTGCTGCATATGAGCGCCTGACAAACCTAAGAATAGCGTTCCGACACATTAATAACGAATCGTTCAAGACACTCTACACCGTGTACGTCAGGCCCATATTGGAGTATGCAGCACCAGTTTGGAACCCATACTTTTGTCAAGCACGTTAAGAAATTAGAGAAAGTGCAAAGCTTTGCAACAAGACTAGTACCGGAGCTAGGGGTATGTCCTACGAGAATCGACCTGACGACACTGGAGGACTGGAGGAATTGGGAGAAAATAACACATAAAATACTGAGAGGAATTGACAAGGTGGATAGGGACAAGATGTTTCAGAAATGGGAAAAAGTAACAAGGGTCACAGCAAGAAGTTGAAGATGAGACACAGGGATGTTAGGAAGTATCTCTTAAGTCATAGAGTTGTCAGGAAGTGGAACAATCTGGAGAGTGATGTAGTAGAGGCAGGATCCATAGCTTTAAGAGGTACGGTAAAGCTCGTGTAGCAGGGAGAGAGTTGACCTAGTAGTGACCGGCGAAGAGTCGGGGCCACGAACTATGACTCGAGCCCTGCAACCACAAATAGGTGAGTACACACACACACGCACACATACACACACACACACAAACACACACACATTTCGAAGTGTTTCGTTACACACACACACACACACATAAAACAGGCCTAGTGTCTAATCGACATGTGCCTAGGACAAAATGGTAACACACACACACACACACACACACACACACACACACACACACACACACACACACACACACACAAACACCAAATAATACAATAACTTGAGCTAGGCAAGACTCAGCTAAATTAATAATCCATCATCTGAGTGTTGCAGTGCAGAGTGATAATACTTGTCACCACAAGTCTGAAGAGATATGAAGTCTTATGTATGGAATTGTTGAGAAACACATCTCACTACTTGTAATGTATCCATTATAGGAGCCCCGTGGCCTGGTGGCTAAAGCTCTCGCTTCACACGGCGAGTGTCTGGGTTCGATTCCCAGCTAGGGTAGAAACATTGGGCGTGTTTCCTTACACCGGTTGTGTATGTTCACCCATCAGTAAAATGGGTACCTGGGTGTTAGTGGACTGGTGTGGGTCGCATCCTGGGACACTGACCAAATTTGCGGGAAATGCTCAGCATAACAAGCGGCTTTCTATATAGTAGTATGTCATTGATGTCAGCTATGGTCTGTATACCTTGTACATGTACTTGTAGTAAATAAAGATATTACATTAATAAATCATTCGTATTTTATGTCAAAAGCATTCTTGTATATGTAATTACAGGTCATAACTATATGCAAGTATGAATGTTGGAATATAGAAGAAGAATATGCAATTAATCTAAAGAAGAAACGTCAATATTTTTCCTGTAAATCATATTATTTATTTCTCAGAGGCTATGAGTTCCCTCACAGGAACCTGGAGGATGACCTCATCTTCTCTATATTAAAAAAAACATACCATGGGAGGGGTTAGAACCCGCGATCAGAGAGTCTCAAAACTCCAGACCGTCGCGATAGCCACTGGGCCAGCTAGCCACAGGGGTCAGTCCTAGGACCGGTGCTATTTCTGGTATATGTGAATGACATGACGGAAGAAGTAGACTCAGAAGCGTCTCTATTTGCAGACGCTGTGAAGTTAATGAGAATTCAATCGGAGCAAGACCTGCCTGGTCCTCCTCCTTCTCTATATTCTTTCATAATGTGTACATGGAGTTTACCTGGAGAGGGTTTCAGGGGGCCAACGCCCTAGCGGCTCTGTCTGAGACCAGGCCTCATGGTGGATCAGGGTCTGATCAACCAGGCTGTTACTGCCGGCCGCACGCAAACTGACGTACGAACCACAGCCCGGTTGGACAGGTACTGACTTTAGGTGCCTGTCCAGTGCCTTCTCGAAGACAGCCAGGGGTCTTTTAGTCTGCAAAACTATTGTTTCTGACCAAATTATATTTTCATTTGATAGTAGGTCTCTACAGACAATATATTTTTTATTTTACTCTAGTCTTTAAATATTAATTAATAAATAATTACATTGTCATGTTGGAAAGTGATAATTAGAGAAAGAAAGTTTTGTGAAGAAGACTAATGAGATTAACTTAGAAAGTTTGTAAACCAGGATTAACAACAAAACTTATTAGGGTTGGTAACCCAGAATCGCCCAGTAAAACCCATATATGTAAAATCTAGTGTTTGGGTCTCCCCCCTCCCCAGGACGTCACCTCAGACGACTTACTCCCTGATAATTGCCTACCACTGGTACACAAATAACACACACACAGGGGATACTTTTGACAACGTTTTGGTCAGACTCGGACCATGAACTAGTAACACACTAACACACGAAGGTAAGAGAGCCAGGATATATATAAAATGAGAGCAAGGACGGGAGAAGGAAAGGTGGAAAAATAAATAGAAGGGAGTAAAGATAGCAGCAGCAGCAGCAGCAGCAGCAGCAGCAGCAGCAGCAGCAGCAGCAGCAGCAGCAGCAGCAGCAGCAGCAGCAGCAGCAGCTAGTGAGTAGTGGCTGGGAGGTAGGGTAGAGCAGTGGGAGGGAGAGTGGAGGAGGTGGGTAGGAGGGAGTGGGTGAGGGTAGTGGGTGAGGAGATGGTGAGGAGTAGTGGTGAGGAGTAGTAGTAGTAGTAGTAGTAGTGGGTAGGAGGAGTAGTGGGTAGGAGGAGTAGTGGGTAGGAGGAGTAGTGGGTAGGAGGAGTAGTGGGTAGGAGGAGTAGTGGGTAGGAGGAGTAGTGGGTAGGAGGAGTAGTGGGTAGGAGGAGTAGTGGGTAGGAGGAGTAGTGGGTAGGAGTAGTGGGTAGGAGGAGTAGTGGGTAGGAGGAGTAGTGGGTAGGAGGAGTAGTGGGTAGGAGAGTAGTGGGTAGGAGGAGTGGAGAGTGGGTGAGGAGGTGGTGGGTGGGGAGGAGTAGGTGAGGTAGGGTAAGGAGGGGGCATGAAAGTCTGGTAAGGAGGGATGAGCTGAAATCTTAAGTTTTTGGTCTCATTCAGAATTACAAACTTTTGCAAAGATTTTATATAATAAATTATTTAGAATATAATCTAAAATTTCACAGTAAAGTCAGCGTGATTAATTTCGACTGGATCCTTGCCTTACAAACTTTCATTTGTCGATTTTTACAAAGACATAAATACATTCCGATTAATTCTCTACTCATAGTGACATTAATAAGAATCATTCATCACGACAATAAACATCTCAAATCAATAAACTAATAATGACTAATACAACAATTCAAACATTCAAAAAATCACTATCCTCCCTTTCTGCAGCTTTTATTATTGGATATTATTTAACTCTATTTTGAAATTATTTTTCACTTAAACTGGCCTCGACATTATCAGGCAACCCTCTCCATTTCTTCTTTTTTGTAATTAATATTTTTTTAAAGCCTGGCCACAAACTATGGGTGCTACTAATTACCATACTGATATTTGTTCCTGGCTTTTGCCAAATATGCAACAAGATATCATGAGTACCACTTGCTAGCAATTTTCATAAGTTTTACTTTCAGTTGCTTTAGTACATGTTCCCTTGGACACAGGTAAATAAACAATTCTCAAACTCTTAATTGGATAAATTTGCATTCTGTTCCGGAGTTGTATAAGAGGTGAACCTTGTTTCTTGTCTGCCTGAGCAGTTAACCATAACTCCTGTCTACACAGCAACTTGCATTTTGTAGTTGGTGTCTGTCGTGTGTTGTGTGGGATAGCCTAGGATAGTGTAAGATAGGCTAGGATAGTGTAAGATAGGCTAGGATAGTGTGAGATTGCTTAGGATAGCCTAGGATAGTGTGGGATAGCCTAGGATAGTGGGGGATAGTGTAAGATAGCCTAGGATAGTGTAAGATAGGCTAGGATAGTGTGAGATTGCTTAGGATAGCCTAGGATAGTGTGGGATAGCCTAGGATAGTGGGGGATAGTGTGGGATAGCCTAGGATAGTGTAAGATAGCCTAGGATAGTGTGAGATTGCTTAGGATAGCCTAGGATAGTGTGGGATAGCCTAGGATAGTGTAAGATAGGCTAGGATAGTGTGAGATTGCTTAGGATAGCCTAGGATAGTGTGGATAGCCTAGGATAGTGTAAGATAGGCTAGGATAGTGTGAGATTGTTAGATAGCCTAGGATAGTGAGGGATAGCCTAGGATAGTGGACGACAGGTTAGGATAGTGAGATTGCTTAGGATAGCCTAGGATAGTGGGGAAAACCTAGGATAGTGGGGATATGTGGATAGCCTAGGATAGTGTAAGATAGCCTAGGATAGTGTAAAATAGGCTAGGATAGTGTGAGATTGCTTAGGATAGCCTAGGATAGTGGGGGATAGCCTAGGATAGTGTAAGATAGGCTAGGATAGTGTGAGATTGCTTAGGATAGCCTAGGATAGTGCGGGATAGCCTAGGATAGTGTAAGATAGGCTAGGATAGTGTGAGATTGCTTAGGATAGCCTAGGATAGTGTGGGATAGCCTAGGATAGTGTAAGATAGGCTAGGATAGTGTGAGATTGCTTAGGATAGCCTAGGATAGTGGGGATAGCCTAGGATAGTGGGGGATAGTGTGGGATAGCCTAGGATAGTGTAAGATAGCCTAGGATAGTGTAAGATAGGCTAGGATAGTGTGAGATTGCTTAGGATAGCCTAGGATAGTGGGGGATAGCCTAGGATAGTGTAAGATAGGCTAGGATAGTGTGAGATTGCTTAGGATAGCCTAGGATAGTGCGGGATAGCCTAGGATAGTGTAAGATAGGCTAGGATAGTGTGAGATTGCTTAGGATAGCCTAGGATAGTGTGGGATAGCCTAGGATAGTGGGGGATAGTGTGGGATAGCCTAGGATAGTGTAAGATAGCCTAGGATAGTGTAAGATAGGCTAGGATAGTGTGAGATTGCTTAGGATAGCCTAGGATAGTGTGGGATAGCCTAGGATAGTGTAAGATAGCCTAGGATAGTGTGGGATAGCCTAGGATAGTGTAAGATAGGCTAGGATAGTGTAAGATAGCCTAGGATAGTGTACGATAGCCTATGATAGTGTGAGATTGCTTAGGATAGTGGGGATAGCATATGATAGTGTAAGATAGGCTAGGATAGTGTGAGATTGCTTAGGATAGCCTAGGATAGTGTGGGATAGCCTAGGATAGTGGGGGATAGTGTGGGATAGCCTAGGATAGTGTAAGATAGCCTAGGATAGTGTAAGATAGGCTAGGATAGTGTAGATTGCTTAGGATAGCCTAGGATAGTGTGGATAGCCTAGGATAGTGTAAGATAGCCTAGGATAGTGTGGGATAGCCTAGGATAGTGTAAGATAGGCTAGGATAGTGTAAGATAGCCTAGGATAGTGTACGATAGCCTATGATAGTGTGAGATTGCTTAGGATAGTGGGGATAGCATATGATAGTGTAAGATAGGCTAGGATAGTGTGAGATTGCTTAGGATAGCCTAGGATAGTGTGGGATAGCCTAGGATAGTGGGGGATAATGTAGGATAGCCTAGGATAGTGTAAGATAGGCTAGGATATTGTGAGATTGCTTAGGATAGCCTAGGATAGTGTGGGATAGCCTAGGATAGTGGGGGATAATGTGGGATAGCCTAGGATAGTGGGGGATAGCCTAGGATAGTGTAAGATAGGCTAGGATAGTGTGAGATTGCTTAGGATAGCCTAGGATAGTGGAGGATAGCCTAGGATAGTGTAAGATAGGCTAGGATAGTGTGAGATTGCTTAGGATAGCCTAGGATAGTGGGGGATAGTGTAAGATAGGCTAGGATATTGTGAGATTGCTTAGGATAGCCTAGGATAGTGGGGGATAGCCTAAGATAGTGGGGGATAATGTGGGATAGCCTAGGATAGTGTAAGATAGGCTAGGATATTGTGAGATTGCTTAGGATAGCCTAGGATAGTGGGGATAGCCTAGGATAGTGTAAGATAGGCTAGGATATTGTGAGATTGCTTAGGATAGCCTAGGATAGTGGGGGATAGCCTAGGATAGTGTAAGATAGGCTAGGATAGTGTAAGATAGGCTAGGATAGTGTAAGATAGGCTAGGATAGTGTACGATAGCCAATGATAGTGTGAGATTGCTTAGGATAGTGGGGGATAGCCTAGAATAGTGTAAGATAGGCTAGGATATTGTGAGATTGCTTAGGATAGCCTAGGATAGTGGGGGATAGCCTAGGATAGTGTAAGATAGGCTAGGATAGTCTTTTCTTTATCGTCTACTGTCAATTTACCTGACATGCAAGTATCAAACAATATTGCCAGGGATTTCAATGAAGATACTATTAAGCTGAGAAAACCCACTTAAGCCAAGCCAATCAGTGTGGCTTATGTCACTTGTGTTCTGGTCCTCCACCAGTATGCGATCTACAATACTCAAACTACTACTGTATCTACTTGTTGCTACATGAACAAGAGCAACAAATGCTAGAAAGTTTGTTTATAATCATTAAACTGAAGTGTTTGTCTCTCGGTGTATATGCAATGGAAAAAAATCAGGTTATACGCAGCCTATATGACCCTCATAAAGTCGACAGGAGTTTGACCTAACGAACCATGATAACAATAATAATAATAATGATAATAATAATAATAATAAGAATAATTATTATTATTATTATATATTTATTTCTACCAGTACATGTACAAGGTATACAGACCATAGCTGACATCAATGACATACTACTATATAGAAAGCCGCTTGTTATGCTGAACATTTCCCGCAAATTAGGTCAGTTTTGTCCCAGGATGCGACCCACACCAGTCCACTAACACCCAGTTACCTATTTTACTGATGGGTGAACATGGACAACCGGTGTAAGGAAACACGTCCAATGTTTCCACCTTCGCCGGGAATCGAACTCGGACCCTCAGCACGACAGTATTTGAGATCTCTACTATACACAAGGTGAATAACTCTCATTGTTTGTATATTAATAGAATACTTTAATACTTTGTTTTAAGGATTAAAGTATTCTTGAATTATTATAAACAGGTTTAAAAAACCTTTAATGACCACTCGTGTAGTCGATATATCAGTGGATTTTATTTTATTTCCAGAAGAAAAATTCCCACGTCCACTAACTCCCATGTTGCCTGGGATTAAAAAAACAAAAGGCTCCCTTCACACACTTGCTCGTGGAAGACAAAATACATAATATATTCCACATGCACTATAATAAGCCAATTAAGTATTGAACAATTTCTATTTCCTGTTCACCTTACCTGAGTTCCTTTAAGAAGATCTGACTGATGGGGAAGAAAGTGACAGGATCTGCTGTTACCTCACATATAAGACGCTCTTGACAGGATAAGCTTGACACCTGTCAACGGTAAACAGCTCTTCAGAAAGGTTAGCAGATTAATTAGAAATAAATACTATCAACAAAACGAGGGTCTTTCAAGGGGCACGCAAGTATCCGTCTTCACATAAAATTCTCATTTATCCGCAATAATCTACCTTACCCATAATTACTATCGCATTTGCTTTGTCTGCTTTCGTAAGGTGACGTCCAGGATCTTTAAATCATGGTATAACTTAACAAATCTTTGAGGATTGTTAGGTTTCACAGGTCTGAGCTAGATCACAGGCCTAGAGCTATCATTCAATTCCCTCTCGTATCGCTTGTTCGCGATTATTAAGCATAATGAAGGAGGGGTGTTGATATGTTGCAGTTTTTTAACTGTAGTTTAGGCGCGCCTCTGGCTAGACAGTGATGGAGTGAATGATGATGAAAGTGTTTCTACTTTTTCGGGTCACTCCGCCTTGGTGGGAAATAGCCGATATGTTAATGAAAAAATATCTATCAAAATAATCATAAGCCCATCAAATTGATCACATTTGTTAACATCAAAGTAAAGCAATTACCTCAAGATGGGCAAAGTAAACAGAGAGTTGACTCAAAGATTGTTGATAGGCGGGATCCCACATGAGGCTGTTGCCCGCCACCTCCCCAGCCATCACGGTCTTCAAGTGTAATGATCGTCCTTCTAATGGTGCCATTGAAGGCAGTGCCAAGCTAATTGGCACCAGTAACTGAAAGGCTGGAAAGATAACAAAGGGGGAAATTTAAAAAGGCTAACATTACCTGAACATGGAGACCTGGTCTTAGCCTCGTCTTAAGTGATATGTTAAACACCTGAAAACATCTACAGATAAGCTACAGATTTTCTCGAAGTGTAACTTTCGGGGAAGATATTAAAACTATGTTTGCAAAAACAAGACTTATAAAGACAATAAGATCAACAAGAAGCTGGTGAAGGGTCACTAAACCGCTGGTGAAGAGTCAACAAGAGGCTGGTGAACGGTCACTAAAATGGTAGTGGACAACCAGCATGTCTTTTAAGGTGAGTAAGTTAAGACTTCTGAATGTGTGTTGCCTGAAACCTTAATGGGCTTCAGGCAACACACACCTGCTGGGTAACCAGGTTTTAGGTGGTTTGCTACAGATGCCTGAAGTGAGGAAGGGATCCATCACCGAGTTGTTCAGGATAAGTAATGTTACTTGGTGAAATGTCACCAAGGTGCTGGTGAAATGTTACCAAAGTGCTGGTGAAATGCCATCAAGATGCTGGTTAAATGCCACCAAGGTGCTGGTGAAATGTCTCCAAGGTGCTGGTGAAATGTCATCAAGGTGCTGGTGAAATGTCACCAAGGTGCTGGTGAAATGTCATCAAGATGCTGGTTAAATGCCACCAAGGTGCTGGTGAAATGTCACCAAGGTGCTGGTGAAATGTCACCAAGGTGCTGGTGAAATGTTACCAAAGTGCTGGTGAAATGCCATCAAGATGCTGGTGAAATGTCATCAAGATGCTGGTTAAATGCCACCAAGGTGCTGGTGAAATGTCTCCAAGGTGCTGGTGAAATGTCTCCAAGGTGCTGGTGAAATGTCATCAAGGTGCTGGTGAAATGCCACCAAGGTGCTGGTGAAATGTCACCAAGGTGCTGGTGAAATGTCACCAAGGTGCTGGTGAAATGTCATCAAGATGCTGGTTAAATGCCACCAAGGTGCTGGTGAAATGTCACCAAGGTGCTGGTGAAATGTCACCAAGGTGCTGGTGAAATGTCACCAAGGTGCTGGTGAAATGTCACCAAGGTGCTGGTGAAATGTCACCAAGGTGCTGGTGAAATGTCACCAAGGTGCTGGTGAAATGTCACCAAGGTGCTGGTGAAATGTCACCAAGGTGCTGGTGAAATGTCACCAAGGTGCTGGTGAAATGTCACCAAGGTGCTGGTGAAATGTCACCAAGGTGTTGTTGACGGAATATCAGTCACGGTGATGTGTCAATAAAATGCTGGTGATAATTCACAAATCTGCTGGTGAAGTGTTATCAAGATGCTAGTGAAGGGTCACCAAGGTGATAAAAATGAGTCACCAAGATGTGAAGTCATCATGGTGCTGGTGATTGGTCAACAAGAGACTTAAGTCATTAAAGTTTACTAATGAGTCACCAAGATAGTGGTGAAGGGTCACCAATAAGTTGGTAAGGTGTCACCAATAAGCGGGTGATGTGTCACCAAAGTGTTGGAGAAAATTCACAAAGGTGCTATTGAAAAGTCACCAATATTCTGGTGAATAGAGTTAAAAGTCTTAAACAAGGATATCCCGTAGCTCGATTGGTAGCGCACTCAGCTCACATACTAAAGGCTGTGGTTCGATCCCCGGTACGAGTGGAAACATAGTATAGTATGCAAAGTCATGGAGAAGATTATCAGGAGGAGTGGTAGAGCACCTGGAACGGAACAAGATTATAAATGACAACCAGCACGGATTCATGAAAGGCAAATCCTGTGTCACAAACATTCTGGAGTTTTAAGACAATATAACAGAGGTAAGACACGAGAGAGAAGGGTGGGTTGACTGCATTTTCTTGGACTGCAAGAAGGTCTTCGACACAGTTCCCCACAGGAGATTAGTGCAGAAGCTAGAGGATCAAGCGTGTATAACAGGAAGGGCACTGCAATGGATCAGAGAATACCTGACAGGGAGGCAACAACGAGTCATGGTACGAGATGAGGTATCACAATGGGCGCCTGTGTCGAGAGGGTTTCCACAGGGGTCAGTCCTAGGACCAGTGCTGTTCTTGGTATATGTGAATGACATGACGGAAGGGATAGACTCAGAAGCATCCCTGTTTGCAGATGATGTGAAGTTAATGAGAAGAATCAAATCAGATGAGGATCAGGCAGGACTTCAAATCGACCTGGACAGGCTGGACACGTGGTCCAGCAACTGGTTACTCGAATTTAACCCCACCAAATTCAAAGTCATGAAGATCGGGGAAGGGCAAAGAAGATCGCAGACAGAGTATAGGCTAGGTGGCCAAAGACTGCAAACCACACTCAAGGAGAAAGATCTTGGGGTGAGTATAATACCGAGCACGTCTCCGGAAGCACAAATCAACCAGATAACTTGTGCAGCATATGGGCTCCTGGCAAACCTGAGAATAGAGTTCCGATACCTCAGTAAGGAATCGTTCAAGACACTGTACACCGTGTACGTCAGGCCCATACTGGAGTATGCAGCACCAGTACCCACACCTTGTCAAGCCCGTCAAGAAATTAGAGAAAGTGCAAAGGTTTGCAACAAGGTTAGTTCCAGAGCTTAGGGAAATGTTCTACGAAGAAAGGTTAAGGGAAATCGGCCTGACGACACTGGAGGACAGGAGAGTTAGGGGAGACATGATAACGACATACAAAATACTGCGTGGAATAGATAAGGTGGACTGAGACAGGATGTTCCAGAGAGGGGACACAGAAACAAGGGGTCACAATTGGAAGTTGAAGACTCAGATGAGTCAAAGGGATGTTAGGAAGTATTTCTTCAGTCACAGAGTTGTCAGGAAGTGGAATAGCCTGGGAAGTGACGTAGTGGAGGCAGGAACCATACATAGCTTTAAGACGAGGTATGATAAAGCTCATGGAGCAGGGAGAGAAAGGACCTAGCAGCGATCAGTGAAGAGGCGGGGTCAGGAGCTGAGTCTCGACCCCTGCAACCACAAATAGGTGAGTACGTGTTTCCTTTAGACACCTGCTGTCCATGTTCACTAAGCCCTGAAATAGGTACCTGAGTGTTAGTGGACTGGTGTGGGTCGCATCCTGGGACACAAGGGGCTTTCTATATAGTAGTATGTCATTGATGTCAACTATGGTCTGTATACCTTGTACATGTACTGGTAGTAAATAAATATATTATTATTATTATTATTATTATTATTATTAAGGGGTTGGTGAAGGGTAACTAACGTGCTGGTGAAGGGTCATCAAGGTGATAATGAGTCATCAAGGTGATGGTGAAGAGTCATCAAGGTGATAATGAGTCATGAAGGTACTGGTGATGAATTACAGAGTTGATTAATGTCACTAAAGTGCTGGTGAAGGATCACCCAGCTGACGGTGATGTGTCATGAAGGTGCTGGTGATGAGACGGAAAGGTGATGGTGAAGAGTCACCAAGATGCTGGTGATGAGTTATCAAGAAACTGGTGAAGGGTCACCAAGATAGTGGTGATGAGTGTCGAAGGTGCTGGTGAAGTGTATTCAAGGTGCTAGTAATGAACATCAAGGTGCTAATGTAGGATCATTAAGGTGATGGTGAACAGTCACCAAGTAACTAATCTTATCTTATCTTATCAGGAGTTGCAATCTTGCACAAATTTATCATTTCTCCACACGAATAATAACAATAGCCTTGCTAAAAATACATATATACAGAGTTTGTCACAGATGTTGGGTCAACTCACCCACAGATGTTAAGTCAACTCACCCACAGATGTTGGGTCAACTCACCCACAGATGGTGGGTCAACTCACCCACAGATGGTGGGTCAACTCACCCACAGATGGTGGGTCAACTCACCCACAGATGTTAAGTCAACTCACCCACAGATGTTGGGTCAACTCACCCACAGATGTTGGGTCAACTCACCCACAGATGTTAAGTCAACTCACTCACAGATGTTGGGTCAACTCACCCACAGATGTTGGGTCAACTCACCCACAGATGTTGGGTCAACTCACCCACAGATGTTGGGTCAACTCACCCACAGATGTTGGGTCAACTCACCCACAGATGTTGGGTCAACTCACCCACAGATGTTAACTCAACTCACCCACAGATGTTAACTCAACTCACCCACAGATGTTAAGTCAACTCACCCACAGATGTTGGGTCAACTCACCCACAGATGGTGGGTCAACTCACCCACAGATGTTGGGTCAACTCACCCACAGATGTTAACTCACCCACAGATGTTAACTCAACTCACCCACAGATGTTAACTCAACTCACCCAGAAGGATAGGCGCGTCAGTGTTAAAGAAAACATATCTTTTGTTTCTTGGTGTCTTCCCCTCAGACGCTGGTGTCTTCCCCTCAGACGCTGCTGTCTTCCCCTCAGACGCTGCTGTCTTCCCCTCAGACGCTGCTGTCTTCCCCTCAGACGCTGCTGTCTTCCCCTCAGACGCTGCTGTCACCGCCAGCACCACCACCAGACACACTCGCAGCCTCATCTAGAAAGGTAAACACCACACAACTGATTACTACTCTAGGCAACACTATGTGTCGCTTACGTATCTAGATAGCGACTTAGATATTTACACAAGGTTATTTATACTGGTTTATATATGACTCTCAGTCTGTATATACCAAGAGGAGTATCTATCAGTGTATATACACTGAGAGGTCTATGTTTACACTGTGTCAATACAGTGTACCAAGAGATTTAAGCATTCAGGGTTTTACACAGGAGTAAGTCTGTTACAAATTATGAGGGGGGCGGGTTAAAATAATAACATGTGGGTGATTTAATTCTTGTGACTTAATATACAGAAAGATAACTCTTGGCCAAGGGTTATTAAGAAACAATCACTCAAATGAACGTAAATTCTTACAGTTCGTAGTAAGAAGAATGGTGAAGATCAAAGAAGAATGGTGAAGATCAAAGAAGAATGGTGAAGATCAAAGAAGAATGGTGAAGAACTTCACCATTCTTCTTTGTTTAAGACTGATGAAGCCACTGTGTGGTGAAACGTTTCATCAAAATAGATACCCAAGTCTCACGAAATCGTAATGACACGATTGCAAACAAACCTTACCACGGGTGGGGTTCGAACCCGCGGTCAGAGAGTCTCAAAACTCCAGACCGTCGCGTAAGCCACTGGGCCAGCTAGCTTCAATAAGATTCATCCAACTAGGTATATACCTAGTATATACCTAGCCACAATACTACAAGGAACTTCAATGAGCAAAATATATCATGTTTAGCCATGTTGCTTCTAATGGCTTAAATCATGTATGTTTATGTTTGTATTGGACAACAGCAGGCATCATAAAGACTCATAATTATTAAAACACTACGAGGCACCTTGGCGTTACCACAAGTCATCACAACGGCTGCTCCATAAAAAGTATTAAATAGCCTTAAACTTTCTCAGCTGCCTTAAATCAGGTTCTTGACACCATGAAGCAACTCTCATAGATATAATTATAACACAGCATTGATCTCCTAACACTTACAGAAAGAGAGGGACTCCTCTGTTTGACATGAGAAACTTTGTTGATTTCCTACTCCCATCTCTGGCTCCTCCCTCAACACTAGGCATAGTCACTTGCCAACCCCTTGTTATGTTGGATCATCTGACCAAAAGGCTTTATGATATTTAAGGCTGAAACAGAACAAGGTAGAGGATCTACACTCACAACCTAGCTGTGGGAAAAAAATATATCAGCTGGTCTTTTGTTCTGAGCTCGCCACCTCCGACTGGAATGCTCTTCTCCAAGGTGATGTTGACAACCAAGTGAATGCCTTCACTGAGCATATGCCTCTCTCACACTCACAAATACATCCCTCACGATGTGTTCAGATACGACTTGCCGGGAGGCTGGTACTGCTATGTACTAGGCTTGGAGAAGGTACAAGAGACATCCCACTATCTATAACAGGAATCTGTTCTGGCAGACATGTTGGCAAATGGAAGAAGTCCAAAACTGGTCCATCTCTAAATGGCACGCTGGGCTCCAAAACCTGGTGGTCCTTGGTCAAGGACCGACAAGGTGATTCACCTGATGGGACTGTCTCTATCAGCAGTTACTGTCACTACCAGCAGTTACTGTCACTACCAACAGTCAAGAGAAAGCTGACCTTTTTGCCGAACACTTTACTGCTAAGATGCAAGTTCCTGCTCCAGCAAGGAAACCTCCTTTGCTAACCGCAAGAACTGTGTCAAAGTTGTCAAAGAGGACGATAAGGCGAGTGGATCTTAAATCCCCGGACCAAGAAAAGAACGTAGACTCATAAGCAACAAGCGGAACATGTATAGCAGTGTTTTGAGTATGTGACGAAGGTCTTAATGTTGACTCATAATCTGACTGTCATCTTGTTTTTCTTAGACAAATCAACTACATTAACCATGCAGAGGTAACAATCATGCAGGAGATTCATCGGTTCTCGCCACACTATTGAGACTAATTGCATTTCTCTGTATCTACTCCAAGAGACACATGTATGTATTTCTCTGGGTACATACACTGATATTTGGGGAAGACATATATGGTGGACATATATGGTGAGCATATATGTCCACTAGACACGCTCATCATGTATGTCCACATGACACGCTTACCATGTATGTCCACCAGACACACCATGTATGTCCACCAGACGCACTTACCATGTATGTCCACCAGACACACCATGTATGTCCACCAGACACACCATGTATGTCCACCAGACGCACTTACCATGTATGTCCACCAGACACACCATGTATGTCCACCAGACGCACTTACCATGTATGTCCACCAGACACACCATGTATGTCCACCAGACACACCATGTATGTCCACCAGACGCACTTACCATGTATGTCCACCAGACACACCATGTATGTCCACCAGACGCACCATGTATGTCCACCAGACGCACTTACCATGTATGTCCACCAGACACACCATGTATGTCCACCAGACGCACTTACCATGTATGTCCACCAGACACACCATGTATGTCCACCAGACGCACTTACCATGTATGTCCACCAGACACACCATGTATGTCCACCAGACGCACCATGTATGTCCACCAGACGCACTTACCATGTATGTCCACCAGACGCACTTACCATGTATGTCCACCAGACACACCATGTATGTCCACCAGACGCACTTACCATGTATGTCCACTAGACGCACTTACCATGTATGTCCACTAGACGCACTTACCATGTATGTCCACCAGACACACCATGTATGTCCACCAGACACACCATGTATGTCCACCAGACACACCATGTATGTCCACCAGACACACCATGTATGTCCACCAGACACACCATGTATGTCCACCAGACACACCATGTATGTCCACCAGACACACCATGTATGTCCACCAGACGCACTTACCATGTATGTCCACCAGACGCACTTACCATGTATGTCCACCAGACACACCATGTATGTCCACCAGACGCACCATGTATGTCCACCAGACACACCATGTATGTCCACCAGACACACCATGTATGTCCACACACATGTAGTCACCAGACACCATGTATGTCCACCAGACACACCATGTATGTCCACCAGACACACCATGTATGTCCACCAGACACACCATGTATGTCCACCAGACACACTAGGGATGGGCCCTTACCAGAAATTTTACCGATACCCAATTTTCAGCTGATACAAATACTTTTCCTATATTTTTTTCAATTATAATGACTATGTTCAATATTTAAGGGAATGCTTATTGTACAATTATTATTAGTAAACAGCACAAAAAAGGTTAAATAAAAAATAACTTAATTTTACTGAGATATGTTATTACTCAATACATACTTGGTTTGTTAAGTTAGTTACTGGTTGTTAAAAGCTCTTGTTGATAGTGTACTCACCTAGTTGTACTCACCTAGTTGTGGTTGCAGGGGTCGATTCATAGCTCCTGGCCCCGCCTCTTCACTGGCCGCTACCGGGTCACTCTCCCTGAGCCATGAGCTTTATCATACCTCTTCTTAAAGCTATGAATGGAACCCGCCTCCACTACATCACTTCCCACACTATTCCACTTCCCGACCACTCTGTAACTGAATAAATACTTCCTAACATCCCTGTGATTCATCTGAGTCTTCAACTTCCAACTGTGTCCCCTTGTTGCTGTGTCCCATCTCTGGAACATTCTGTGTCTGTCAACCTTGTCAATTCCTCTCAGTATTTTATATGTCGTTATCATGTCCCCCCCTATCTCTCCTGTCCTCCAGTGTCGTCAGGTCGATTTCTCTTAACCTCTCCTCGTAGGACATACCCCTTAGCTCTGGGACTAGTCTTGTTGCAAACCTTTGCACTTTCTCTAGCTTCTTTACGTGCTTGGCTAGATGTGGGTTCCAAACTGGTGCTGCATACTCCAGTATGGGCCTAACGTACACAGTGTACAGGGTCCTGAACGATTCTTTATTAAGATGTCGGAATGCTGTTCTTAGGTTTGCTAGGCGTCCATATGCTGCAGCAGTTATTTGGTTGATGTGCGCCTCAGGAGATGTGCCTGGTGTTATACTCACCCACCTTCCTGCACGGTGTCACAGCCAGGACTAACACAGCACCACCATCACCCACCTTCCTACACGGTGTCACAGCCTCGACTAACACAGCACCACCATCACCCACATTCCTTCACGGTGTCACAGCCTCGACTAACACAGCACCACCATCACCCACCTTCCTTCACGGTGTCACAGCCTCGACTAACACAGCACCACCATCACCCACCTTCCTACACGGTGTCACAGCCTCGACTAACACAGCACCACCATCACCCACCTTCCCACGGTGTCACAGCTCGAATAACACAGCACCACCATCACCCACTTCCTTCACGGTGTCACAGCCTCGACTAACACAGCACCACCATCACCCACCTTCCTACACGGTGTCACAGCCTCGACTAACACAGCACCACCATCACCCACCTTTCACGGTGTCACAGCCTCGACTAACACAGCACCACCATCACCCACCTTCCTTCACGGTGTCACAGCCGACTAACACAGCACACCATCACCCACCTTTTCACGGTGTCACAGCCTCGACTAACACAGCACCACCACACCCACCTTCCTCACGGTGTCACAGCCTCGACTAACACAGCACCACCATCACCCACATTCTTCACGGTGTCACAGCCTCGACTAAACAGCACCACCAGCACCCACCTTCCTTCACGGTGTCACAGCCTCGACTAACACAGCACCACCATCACCCACCTTCCTCACGGTGTCACAGCCTCGACTAAACAGCACCACCATCACCACCTTCCTTCACGGTGTCACACCGACTAACACAGCACCACCATCACCCACCTTCCTTCACGGTGTCACAGCCTCGACTAACACAGCACCACCATCACCCACCTTCCTACACGGTGTCACAGCCTCGACTAACACAGCACCACCATCACCCACCTTCCTTCACGGTGTCACAGCCTCGACTAACACAGCACCACCATCACCCACCTTCCTACACGGTGTCACAGCCTCGACTAACACAGCACCACCATCACCCACATTCCTTCACGGTGTCACAGCCTCGACTAACACAGCACCACCATCACCCACCTTCCTTCACGGTGTCACAGCCTCGACTAACACAGCACCACCATCACCACCTTCCTTCACGGTGTCACAGCTCGACTAACACAGCACACCATCACCACCTTCCTTCACGGTGTCACAGCCTCGACTAACACAGCACACCATCACCACCTTCTCACGGTGTCACAGCCTCGACTAACACAGCAACCATCACTTCACTCTTCCTTACGGTGTCACAGCCTCGACTAACACAGCACCACCATCACCCACCTCCTTCACGGTGTCACAGCCTCGACTAACACAGCACCACCATCACCCACCTTCCTTCACGGTGTCACAGCCTCGACTAACACAGCACCATCATCACCACCTTCCTACGGTGTCAGCCGATAACGCCACATCACCTTACGTGTCACTCGAAAAGCCATCCACCTTCCACGTTCAGCCATAACAGCACACATACATCTACGGTGTCCAGCGACAAACAGACAATCCATCTACGGGTCAGCTGAAAACAACCATCACATCTTCACGGTGTCAGCACTAACAGACACCTACACTTTGGTGTCGTCAAAAAGACAATCACATCTCGGTTACAGCACAAAAGACCATCCTCCTCAGTACAGCATAAACAGACACATCCACTTACGGTGTCCAGCAAATACACACCTTCAGGGTCAGTGACAACAGACCACATCCCACCTTCTCGTGTAAGCGATAAACAGACCACATCACATTCTCACGGTGTCAGCCAACGACACATCACCTCTCAGGTGTCCAGCTGACAACCAGACACTACATTCACGGTGTCGCCGACAACAGCACCACATCACACCTTCCTCACGGTGCCAGCCTGATAAACAGAACATCACACTTCCTCACGGGTCAGCCGACAACACAGCACACATCACCTCACGGTGTCAGCTCGACAAAGACACCATCCCACCTTCCTCACGGTGTCGCCGAAACACAGACACCATCACCATTCCGGTGTCAGCCTCATAAACAGCACCTCAATTACGGTGCAAGGAAAACGACACCTCACACCTTCTCACGTGTCAGCACTAAACGACACCATCACACTTCCCGGTTCGCTCATAACACAGCACCACCATCACACTTCTCACGGTGTCACAGCTCGATAACACAGACCACCATCACCATTCTCACGTGTCACAGCTCGACTAACACAGACCACATCACCACCTTCCTGCAGCTACACAGACACCATACACTCTCGGTGTCCGTCGATAAACAGCCACATCACATCAGTGCAGGACAACACCATAACTTCTAGGTGTCACCGACTAAACAGCACCATCCTTCACGGGTCAAAACAGCACCATCCCTTCCTTCACGTGCGCAACACCATCCACTTCTCACGGTGTCAGCCCGACTAACAGACCACATACCACCTTCCGGTGTCAGCCTACTAACAAGCACCACCATCACCACCTTCCTCCGGTGTCACAGCTCTACGACCACCATACCACTTCTCACGTGTCACAGCTCGATAACACAGCACCACCATCCACCTTCCTTACGGTGTCAAGCTCACTAACACAGCACCACCTCACCACCTTCTCACGGTGTCCGCTACTAACACAGCACCACATCACCACTTCTCGGTGTCACGCCCGACTAACACAGCACCACCATCCACCTTCCTCCGGTGTCGCCTCGACTAACAGCACCACCATCACACCTTCCTCCGGTGTCCAGCCGACTAACAGCACACATCCACTTCTCGGTGTCACAGCTGATACAGCACCACCATCAACTTCTTCACGGTGTCGCCTGACAACAGCACCACCTCACCACCTTCACGGTGTCACGCACGATAACACAGCACACCATCACCACCTTCCTCAGTGCACTTACTGATAACACAGCAACCATCCTTCTCGGTGTCGCCCGAAACCGCAATCCACTTCGTGCGAAACACAGCCATCTTCGGTGTCACAGCCGACAACCAGCACACCATCACCATCTCACGGTGTCACGTCACAAAGACACCATCACACTTCTCACGGTGTCACAGTCAACAGCCCTCCACCTTCTCGTGCGACTAACAGACCACCTCAACCTTCACGGTGTCACAGCGTAAACACACCACCATCCATCTTCAGGTTCACAGCGACAACACCACACCATCACACTTCCTTCACGTTCAGCAACACAGAACACACCTTCTCGGTGTCGCTCGACAACCCCACCATTCTTCGCGAACAGTACATTCTCACGGTGTCGCACAAACACATCACACCTTCACGGTGTCACGCACACCCCACCACACGCCACCACATCACCCTCACCACTTACGCACCCACCATCCCACACCCCCCCACTGTCGCTCTACACCATCCTCCTTCGTGCGAATCACCACCCCCTCAGTGCACACACTCTCACTCCGCGCCCATCACCCACCACTCTCACTACTCCCAATCCGTCACATCTCACGCACCTACCACTCCCTTCAGGCACACCCACTCCTACCCCACTCTCACACGCTTCGCCTGTAACACACAACCACCACTCCTTCACGGTTCACAGCCACCAACACAGCACCACATCCACCTCTTCACGGTGTCAGCCTCGACTAACACACACCATCACCATTCTGCACGGTGTCACAGCCGACTAACAACACCACCACACACCTCCTTCCGGTACCCTAACACGCCCACCATCACCCACTTCCTTCCGGTGTCACAGCCCGACAACAGCACCACATCACCACTTCCTTCAGTCGCTCAACAACACACCACCATCACCACCTTCCTGGTGTCAGCCACAACCACACCATCACCACATTCCTTCACGGTGTCACAGCCTCGACTAACACAGCCCCACCATCACCTCACCTTCCTTCACGGTGTCACAGCTCGACTAACACAGACACCATCACCACCTTCCTCACGGTGTCACAGCACGACTAACACAGACCACCATCACCACCTTCCTGCACGGTGTCACAGCCACGACTAACACAGCACCACCATCACCACCTTTCCACGGTGTCACAGCCTCGACTAACACAGCACCACCATCATCCACTTCCTTCACGGTGTCACAGCTCGACTAACACAGCACCACCATCACCACTTCCTCACGGTGTCACAGCTCGACTAACACAGCACCACCATCACCACCTTCCTTCACGGTGTCACAGCCTCGACTAACACAGCACCTACCATCACCCACCTTCCTCACGGTGTCACAGCCTCGACTAACACAGCACCACCATCACCACCTTCCTCACGGTGTCACAGCTCGACTACACAGCGCACCATCATCCACTTCCTCACGGTGTCACAGCCACGACTAACACAGCACCACCATCACCACCTTCCTTCACGGTGTCACAGCTCGACTAACACAGCACCACCATCACCACTTCCTGCACGGTGTCACAGCACGACTAACATTGACACCATCACCACCTTCCTCACGGTGTCACAGCACGACTAACACAGCACCACCATCACCCACCTTCCTCAGGTGTACAGTGACGACTAACATTACAACCATCACCCACATACGCACCCGATTTCAAAATTTCGAAATTTATCTAAATGTTTCGTCGTCGTTACATATTTACATTGAACATTTTGTCAATGTGTGTCTCCATCTCCTGGTATCACCAGTCACTAGTATCTTCCTGTTGTGACGTGAGGGCTCAATGATGCGCTGGTAACTCAAAGTTTGCTTTCAATTATAAGAGCAAGTAGTAACTGTATATATGTGTATGTATGATGTGGAGACAAAGAACATTATCCATGGAGGAGGAGAAGGGAATGTATGGGAGTATAGTGTACCAAGACTCTTATAAGGGTGTGAAGCAATGTGGTGAATATTATGCAGAGAATTCATAGTGTGAAATTAGGAGGTGTGGAGTTACTAAAATATTATTCAGGGGGCTAAGAGGGGTTTAAGGTTTTGGTCATTTAGAAGGATGATAAATCTGTAGTGGAGGGTA
>WNWK01018144.1:0-40695 GCA_009830355.1 Cherax destructor | reverse complement strand
CTTACCAATAGAAAGCAGAGAGTTTCCATTAATGGGGTCAAATCTGAATGGGGATTTGTCACTAGTGGCGTTCCACAAGGATCAGTTTTGGGCCCATTGTTGTTCATAATTTACATTAATGACCTTGATGAAGGAATTGCAAGTGACATGAGTAAATTTGCTGATGATACAAAAATAGGCCGTATAATTCATTCTGAGGAGGATAACAGTGAACTCCAGGAGGATTTGGATAAATTAATGTCTTGGTCTGAAAAGTGGCAGATGAAGTTCAATGTGGACAAGTGTAAGGTGCTTGTCGTTGGTAATGAAAATATCCCTCGAATTTATAAACTAGGTGAAGTTGAGCTTGATCATACAGAATGTGAAAAAGACTTGGGAGTCATGGTAAGCAGAAATCTAAAGCCAAGACAACAGTGCCTAAGTGTGCGCAATAAGGCTAACAGATTACTAGGATTTATTTCAAGAAGTATAAGCAACAGAAGTCCAAAAGTTATTTTACAGCTCTATACATCACTAGTGAGACCTCATTTGGATTATGCAGCTCAGTTTTGGTCTCCTTACTACAGGATGGATATAGATTCATTGGAGAACATACAAAGAAGAATGACTAAAATGATTTACAGTATAAGAAATCTCCCGTATGAAGATAGACTTAGAGCGTTGAATCTCCACTCTCTGGAGAGACATAAGAACATAAGAACATAAGAAAGGAGGAACACTGCAGCAGGCCTGTTGGCCCATACTAGGCAGGTCCTTCACAATCCGTCCCACTAACAGAATATTTGCTCAACCCAATTTTCAATGCTACCCAAGAAATAAGCTTTGACAATTCTACCCACTCATGCGCGAGTCCCACTCAAATCCAACCCCTCTCACTCATGAATTTATCCAACCTAAATTTGAAACTACCCAAGGTCCTAGCTTCAATAACCCTACTAGGCAGACTGTTCCACTCATCAACTACCCTATTTCCAAACCAATACTTTCCTATATCCTTTCTAAATCTAAACTTATCTAACTTGAATCCATTATTGCGGGTTCTCTCTTGGAGAGATATCCTCAAGACCTTATTTATATCCCCTTTGTTAATACCCATTTTCCACTTGTATACCTCGATCATGTCTCCCCTCATTCTACGTCTTACAAGTGAATGTAATTTTAGGGTCTTCAATCTTTCTTCGTAAGGAAGATTTCTAATGCTATGTATTAATTTAGTCATTCTACGCTGAATGTTTTCTAACGAATTTATGTCCATTCTGTAATATGGAGACCAGAACTGAGCTGCGTAATCTAGGTGAGGCCTTACTAATGATGTATAAAGCTGTAATATAACCTCTGGACTTCTGTTGCTAACACTTCTTGATATAAATCCCAGTAATCTATTTGCCTTATTACGTACGCTTAGGCATTGCTGTCTTGGTTTAAGGTTGCTGCTTACCATCACCCCCAAGTCCTTCTCGCAATCTGTATGGCTAAGTTCTACGTTATTTAACTTATAAGTGCTTGGGTTATGGACACTCCCGAGCTTCAGAACCTTGCATTTATCTACATTGAACTGCATCTGCCACTTTTCTGACCACGAATTAAGTTTGTCTAAATCTTCCTGAAGTAGAATGAGGGGAGATATCATCGAGGTGTACAAGTGGATGATGGGCGTAAACAAGGGAGATATTAATAAAATACTGAGGATATCGAACCAAGTAAGAACCAGAAATAACGGATTTAAATTGGAAAAATTTAGATTTAGAAAGGACATAGGCAAGTACTGGTTTTCGAACAGAGTTGTAGATGCGTGGAACAATCTTCCGAGTACTGTGATAGAGGCTAGGACCTTGGGTGGCTTTAAAAAGAGATTGGACAAATATATGAGTGGGAGGGGCTGGGTTTGATTTGTGTCGTGAGTACGGGAATAAATTCTTAGGTAGTGGTGGTTTTGATAGGGACCTGCCTTGTATGGGCCAGTAGGCCTTCTGCAGTGTTCCTCCATTCTTGTGTTCTTGTGTTCTTGAACGGCCCCTCGTGAATCCATGCTGGGTATCATTAATCAAATTATGGTTATCTAGATGGCTTCTAATAATATCAGCTATAATTGACTCTAGTAATTTGCCTACAATTGAGGTCAGGCTTATTGGGCGGTAGTTTGACGGTAGTGACTTGTCCCCTGCTTTAAAAATAGGAATTACATTAGCTATCTTCCACATATCAGACACTACACCTGTTTGAAGAGATAAATTAAAAATGTTAGATATTGGTTCACAGAATTATCAAAGTTTATTGCTTGGGTAGCATTGAGAATATGGATGGGCAAATATTGTGTTAGTGAGATGGATTGTGAAGTACCTGCCTAGTATGGGCAGTGTTCCTAATTTCTTATGTTCTTATAAGAATGGATGAACACTGCAGAAGGTCTACTCATATACTTGTCCAATATCTATTTAAGGCTACCCAAGGTATTAGACTCTATCACCTTTCTCGGAAGATTGTCACACGCAGCATTCTCCCCCTGACTCCATCCTATAAATACTCAGTCCTGACCTCTCTAGCTATATCCCACTTTAGCCTAAGCTGCTGGGTTAACCCTTGTATCTGTCTCTGCGACTAAGAACACTTCTGTCCAGCACTATTCTTCGTCTGTCTCGTCTTCCCCGCTCATCCCATTGACATTTTACCAGAACTCCTTAATTCGTTCGTTCACCCTTTCAGGTAGATCTGTTTTTGAAGCAGTATCGTCAACCAATACCTTGGAGGAGAAGCGACGGCATTTACACCGGAAACTATTGACTCAATTCCCCATACAGTTTTTGGAATTGCACCAGTACCGACTGCAGTTCTTTTCTCCTTTTGGAAGAATCAGAAGCAGTATAATCAACCGATTTGGTAGCCCGTACAGGAGAAGCAACAGCAGTTGCACCGTATACTACTGCCTCAGTTCCCCATGCAGTCTTTGAAGGAGCACCAGCACCTTTAACGTTTGCTTTAGTTCCCTCTACAGATTTTGAAGCAGTTGTCACACAGTGAATACTTGCTTCAGTTACTCGTTCAGCCTTTCAAAGAGTAGCAACGTCATGACCACCTACTACCAAAAAACTAAAAAAATGTGAGATTTAACTAGAGAATCTCACCCAAACAATAGTTTATTCTGTGTATACCTTGTTCATTTTATTATATACTTTTGATATATTCAAACGTTGTCACTAACTTTAGAGCAGGCTTCGAACTTGTGCTCTCTGTAATAGAGGTCGATCACCATGCCCAGCTCTTCTAGGGCAGGGTAGGTGCCAAGGCTGGAGCTTGCTACCATCTGCGGCTCGCAAGCCTGCCCTTCCCGTCAGCCTCCTTGGGGCGGGGAAGGTGGCAGACCAGAGGGGCATAGCAACTATCTACCTACCTGCCTTGTGCTTGTGGGCGAATATGGCTAGGCCTGGGACCAGTTGGTCCCACCGCTGAGGGGTATCCCCTCCCATGGGAGACTTAGGTCTCTGCTACTCCTACGCCAGGGAGCCGGAGCCGGGTCGCCATCTGGTAAAGACCCGGGCCGGGAGATTTCCCGGTGAATCAACACCTCCTCCTCCTCTGTAATGAAAAAGTTAATAAAATGAACAATGTATACACAGAACAAACAATTGTTTTGGTGCTATTCTCTAGTTGAATCTCACATTTTTGTATTTTGTTGGTAGTAGGTGGTCATGACGTTGCTGCTCTTTGAAAGGCTGAACGAGTAACTGAAGCAAGCATTCACTGTGTGACAACTGCTTCAAAATCTGTAGGGGGAACTAAAGCAAACGTTAAGGGTACTGGTGCTCCTTGAAAAACTGCATGGGGAACTGAGGCAGTAGTATATGGTGCAACTGCAGTTGCTTCTCCTGTACAGGCTGCCAAATCGGTTGACAATAGTGCTTCTGATACTCCCAAAAGCCAAATACAACTGTAGCCGCTGGTGGTGCAATTCGAAAAAACTGTAAAGGGTAGTAGTTTACTTTTAAATGCCGTCGCTCCGGCTTATTGTTAAGGTAGAACGAAAGTGGGTTGGGCAAGTATCCTGTTAATGGTTCGGATTTGCCCAGTATGGGCAGGTCCTGGATTTGAGTGGGACTTGCACGTGAGTAAATAGAATTATCAATGCTTATTGCTTGGGTAGCATTGAGAATTGGGATGGGCAAATATTGTGTTAGTGAGATGGATTAGAACATAAGAACATAAGGAACACTGCAGCAGGCCTGTTGGCCCATACTAGGCAGGTCCTTCACAATCCGTCCCACTAACAGAATGTTTGCTCAACCCAATTTTCAATGCTACCCAAGAAATAAGCTTTGACAATTCTACCCACTCATGAGCGAGTCCCACTCAAATCCATCCCCTCTCACTCATGAATTTATCCAACCTAAATTTGAAACTACCCAAGGTCCTAGCTTCAATAACCCTACTAGGCAGACTGTTCCACTCATCAACTACCCTATTTCCAAACCAATACTTTCCTGTATCCTTTCTAAACCTAAACTTATCTAACTTGAATCCATTATTGCGGGTTCTCTCTTGAAGAGATATCCTCAAGACCTTATTTATATCCCCTTTGTTAATACCCATTTTCCACTTGTATACCTCGATCATGTCTCCCCTCATTCTACGTCTTACAAGTGAATGTAATTTAAGGGTCTTCAATCTTTCTTCGTAAGGAAGATTTCTAATGCTATGTATTAATTTAGTCATTCTACGCTGAATGTTTTCTAACGAATTTATGTCCATTCTGTAATATGGAGACCAAAACTGAGCTGCGTAATCTAGGTGAGGCCTTACTAATGATGTATAAAGCTGTAATATAACCCCTGGACTTCTGTTGCTAACACTTCTTGATATAAATCCCAGTAATCTATGACAGCACTTTTCCCCCAATGCCATGAGCTGCCACTTTCTTTAACAGTCTCTGGTGCGGTACTCTATCAAAAGCCTTACTAAAGTCTAAATAAACAATATCGAATTCTTTATCGTGATCAACAGCCTCAAAAGCTTTACTGAAGAAGGTTAATAAATTAGATAGGCAGGAACGGCTTCTCGTGAATCCATGCTGGGTATCATTAATCAAATTATGGTTATCTAGATGGCTTCTAATAATATCAGCTATAATTGACTCTAGTAATTTGCCTACAATTGAGGTCAGGCTTATTGGGCGGTAGTTAGACGGTAGTGACTTGTCCCCTGCTTTAAAAATAGGAATTACATTAGCCATCTTCCACATATCAGACACTACACCTGTTTGAAGAGATAAATTAAAAATGTTAGATATTGGTTCACAGAGTTCCATTTTGCATTCCTTAAGAACCCTTGCAAAAAGCTCATCAGGACCCGGCGATTTATTTTGTTTCAGTCGGTCCAGCTGTTTCATAATCATTTCGCTAGTGACTGTGATATTACATAATTTATCTTCTTATGTTCTTATGTTTAAAGTATTGGTTTGGAAATAGGGTAGTTGATGAGTGGAACAGTCTGCCTAGTAGGGTTATTGAAACAAGGACCTTGGGTAGTTTTAAATTTAGGTTGGATAAATTCATGAGTGAAAGGGGTTGGATTTGAGTGGGAATTGCACATGAGTGGATGAAATTATCAAAGCTTGTTTCTTGGGTAGCATTGAAAATTAGGTTGAACAAATATTCTGTTAGTGGGATGGAATGTGAAGGACCTGCCTAGTATGGGCCAACAGGCCTGCTGCAGTGTTCCTCCTTGCTTATGTTCTTATGCTTATGCTTATACCCATTTTCTACTTGTATACCTCGATCATTCTACGTCTTACAAGTGAATGTAATTTAAGGGTCTTCAATCTTTCTTCGTAAGGAAGATTTCTAATGCTATGTATTAATTTAGTCATTCTACGCTGAATGTTTTCTAACGAATTTATGTCCATTCTGTAATATGGAGACCAAAACTGAGCTGCGTAATCTAGGTGAGGCCTTACTAATGATGTATAAAGCTGTAATATAACCCCTGGACTTCTGTTGCTAACACTTCTTGATATAAATCCCAGTAATCTATTTGCCTTATTACGTACGCTTAGGCATTGCTGTCTTGGTTTAAGGTTGCTGCTTACCATCACCCCCAAGTCCTTCTCGCAATCTGTATGGCTAAGTTCTACGTTATTTACCTTATAAGTGCTTGGGTTATGGACACTCCCGAGCTTCAGAACCTTGCATTTATCTACATTGAATTGCATCTGCCACTTTTCTGACCACGAATTAAGTTTGTCTAAATCTTCCTGAAGTTCTATGACATCTATGTTTGAATCAATTATCCTACCTATCTTCGTGTCGTCGGCGAATTTGCTCATATCACTAGTAATTCCCTCGTCAAGGTCATTGATATATATTATAAATAACAATGGGCCCAAGACTGATCCCTGTGGAACACCACTTGTTACAAGTCCCCATTCGGATTTAACCCCATTTATGCACACTCTCTGCTTCCTATTGGTGAGCCATGACTCGATCCATGACAGCACTTTTCCCCAATGCCATGAGCTGCCACTTTCTTTAACAGTCTCTGGTGCGGTACTCTATCAAAAGCCTTACTAAAGTCTAAATAAACAATATCGAATTCTTTATCGTGATCAACAGCCTCAAAAGCTTTAGTGAAGAAGGTTAATAAATTAGATAGGCAGGAACGGCCCCTCGTGAATCCATGCTGAGTATCATTAATCAAATTATGGTTATCTAGATGGCTTCTAATAATATCTATACCTATTTCTAATAATATCTATACCTATACCTATTACTGTCCTTGTCATCTAGTGTCACTAGCTTTCCAATGTCCACCTTTTTCTGCCTATTACTAGTTCTCCTAGAACTTATAATATTACTACACTGGGACTTCACTGTTTTCCCCCCAAAACCCATACCACTAACTATTTCTAGTTTGTTAAGTAAAAGGAAACATATGCAACTAATGTGACATTTTATTGTGGCAACGTTTCGCTCTCCAGGAGCTTTGTCAAGCCGTTACAAAGCTCCTGGAGAGCGAAACGTTGCCACAATAAAATGTCACATTAGTTGCATTTGTGTCCTTTTACTTAACATATTGTCGGTATTTCTACCAATATTATTATTTCTAGTTTAAAGCCCTAACAGCTCCCTCCACTGCAGTTGCCAGTGCCCCCACCCCAGACCTGGATAAGTGAACCCTATCCCTGGCATACATGTCATTTCTGCCATAGAAGAGGTCCCAGTTGTCAATGAATGTTACTGAATTTTCCTTACAGTATTTGTCCAGCCAGCAATTGACACCAATTGCCCTGGACAGCCATTCATTTCCAAAATACCACATATGACAGGGTTCCCACCCTTCTTCCTAATTATGTCTATTGCTGACCTAAACCTGCTAGTCAGGTCCTCACTCCTACGTCTGCCAACATCGTTGCCTCCAGCACTGAGACAGATAATAGGATTGCTCCCATTACCTCTCATAATATCGTCCAGACGGCTAACAATATCCTCCATCCCAGCCCCAGGAAAGCAAACCCTCTGTCTCCTACTCCTATCATTCAAACAGAAAGCCCTATCCATGTATCTAACCTGGCTGTCCCCAACAATAACAATGTTTTTACCTTCCTTTGTGACGTTCGTCATGACGTTCCCAGTAGTCGACTCACATTCATCAGGTAGCACGGAGAAGGCATTCGATGTTTCCACAGCAGTCTCTTTCTTCTTCATCGTTTCTAACTCTCCTTTCGTTTTCTTGATCTTCAACTTCGTTTCTTGAAGTCCAGTAACTGCCCAGGTTCCCTTCTTGACCTGAGGACTCACAACAGGAGGACTACTACGAATCCTCTTGTTTTCCTCCGTCAATCGCCGTATCTCAAGCTTCACTACCCTCAATTCCTCCTTAAGCTGCTGGTAAAGTTGCTCAATGGACGGCATCTTGGTTCACTTCACAGAACAAAAGTGGTTCAGTCCACAGAGAACCCTAGACACGTCCTCACTGAGCTAAGAACAGATCACCTCAGCTATAATTGACTCTAGTAATTTGCCTACAATTGAGGTCAGGCTTATTGGGCGGTAATTTGACGGTAGTGACTTGTCCCCTGCTTTAAAAATAGGAATTACATTAGCCATCTTCCACATATCAGACACTACACCTGTTTGAAGAGATAAATTAAAAATGTTAGATATTGGTTCACAGAGTTCTATTTTGCATTCCTTAAGAACCCTTGCAAAAAGCTCATCAGGACCCGGCGATTTATTTTGTTTCAGTCGGTCTAGTTGTTTCATAACCATTTCGCTAGTGACTGTGATATTACATAATTTATCTTCTTCTGGGCCTCTGTAAAAATTAATTACTGGGATATTATTAATGTCTTCCTGTGTGAAAACCGAGAGAAAATAATGATTAAAAATAGAGCACATATCATTCTCCTTCTCAGTAAGATGCCCAAAGTTTTTTTTAAGGGGACCTATCTTATCCCTAACTTTTGTTCTATAAACCTGGAAAAAACATTTTGGGTTAGTTTTTGAATCCCTAGCAACTTTAATTCCATAGTCCCGTTTAGCTTTTCTTATTCCCTTTTTAACGTCCCTCTTAATGTCAGTATACTGATTTATAAGATGACCCTCACCTCTTTTTATGCGCCTATAAATTCCTTTCTTCTGCCCTAAAAGATATTTGAGCATATTATTCATCCATTTTGGGTCATTTCTACTTGAAATATTTTCTTTATATGGGATAAATGTTCTTTGGGCAGCCTGTATAGTGTTAAGAAAACTGTCATATTGATACCTCTCTTCTTCACCCCAGTCCACAGTTGATAAGTGTTCTCTAAGTCCATTATAATCTGCTAAGCGAAAATCTGGGACCGTTACTGAATTATCCCTACTATCATACATCCATTCAATGCTAAAGGTAATTGACTTGTGGTCGCTTGAGCCGAGTTCCTCTGTAATTTCTAAATTATTAACAAGGGTTTCCTTGCTTGCCAGAACCAAGTCAAGTAGGTTATTTCCCCTTGTAGGTTCTGTTACAAACTGCTTCAAAAAGCAATCCTGAACTACTTCTAAAAAGTCGTTAGATTCTAAATTCCCTGTCAAGAAATTCCAATCAATCTGACTAAAGTTAAAGTCCCCTAGAATTACTACGTTATCGTGCCTTGTGGCCTTAACAATTTCCTCCCAAAGTAGTCTCCCTTGTTCCCTATCTAAGTTTGGAGGACGGTAAATCACGCCTAAAATCAATTTTTCACACCCCTCTGAAAATTCTATCCAGACAGACTCTGTATGTGTTAATTCAGACTTTATACCCGTTTTTATGCAATAATTTAAATGATCACGGACATAGAGTGCCACTCCACCCCCATTCCCGATACTTCTCTCTACTTGGAACAATTTAAGACCCAATGTGACATTCGGCAGGCAAGTCCCGATTTTTCATATTAAACCATGTCTCAGTTATTGCAAAAACATCAATATTACCCGTACTTGCAACTAATCTCAACTCGTCCATCATATTCCTAGCACTACGACTATTGGTGTAATATATATTTAAAGACCCTCCTTTCTCTTTACCCTTCCTGCTCATCTCTGTTTTTCCACTATACCTATTACTGTCCTTGTCATCTAGTGTCACTAGCTTTCCACTATCCACCTTATTCTGCCTATTACTAGTTCTCCTAGAACTTATAATATTACTACACTGGGACTTCTCTGTTTTCCCCCCAAAACCCATACCACTAACTATTTCTAGTTTAAAGCCCTAACAGCTCCCTCCACTGCAGTTGCCAGTGCCCCCACCCCAGACCTGGATAAGTGAACCCCATCCCTGGCATACATGTCATTTATGCCATAGAAGAGGTCCCAGTTGTCAATGAATGTTACTGAATTTTCCTTACAGTATTTGTCCAGCCAGCAATTGACACCAATTGCCCTGGACAGCCATTCATTTCCAACTCCTCTCCTTGGCAAAATATCACATATGACAGGGTTCCCACCCTTCTTCCTAATTATGTCTATTGCTGACCTAAACCTGCTAGTCAGGTCCTCACTCCTACGTCTGCCAACATCGTTGCCTCCAGCACTGAGACAGATAATAGGATTGCTCCCATTACCTCTCATGATGTCGTCCAGACGGCTAACAATATCCTCCATCCCAGCCCCAGGAAATCAAACCCTCTGTCTCCTACTCCTATCAATCAAACAGAAAGCCCTATCCATGTACCTAACCTGACTGTCCCCAACAACAACAATGTTTTTACCTTCCTTGGTGTCGTTCGTCGTGACGCTCCCAGAAGTCGACTCACATTCATCGGGTAGCACGGAGAATGGGTTCGATGTTTCCACAACATTCTCCTGGGTCTTCGTTGTTTCTACCTCTCCACCCATCCTCTTGATCCTTAACTTTGTCCCATGCGTTTTAGCCACTGTCCAGGTTCCTTTCTTGGCTTGAGGATACTCAACAGGAGGATTACTACGAATCCTCTTGTTTTCAGTCGCTGTATCTCAAGCTTAGCTACCCTCAGTTCTTCCTTCAGCTACTGGTAGAGTAGCTCAAGAGAGGACATCTTCTTCAGATTCACGGAGAGCACACTCCTTAGTTCGTTCATTCACCCTTTCAGGTAAATCTGTTTTTGAAGCAGTATAGTCAACCAATACCTTGGAGGAGAAGTGACAGCATTTACACCAGAAACTATTGACTCAATTCCCCATACAGTTTTTGGAATTGCACCAGCACCGACTGCAGTTCTATTTTCCTTATGGAAGAATCAGAAGCAGTATAGTCGACCGATTTGGTAGCCCGTACAGGAGAAGCAACAGCAGTTGCACCGTATACTACTGCCTCAGTTCCCCATGCAGTCTTTGAAGGAGCACCAGCACCTTTAACGTTTGCTTTAGTTCACTTATCCAGGTCTGGGGTTGGGGCACTGGCAAGTGCAGTGGAGGGAGCTGTTAGGGCTTTAAACTAGAAATAGTTAGTGGTATGGGTTTTGGGGGGAAAACAGTGAAGTCCCAGTGTAGTAATATTATAAGTTCTAGGAGAACTAGTAATACTCAGAATAAGGTGGACAGTGGAAAGCTAGTGACACTAGATGACAAGGACAGTAATAGGTATAGTGGAAAAACAGAGATGAGCAGGAAGGGTAAAGAGAAAGGAGGGTCTCTAAATATATATTACACCAATAGTCGTAGTGCTAGGAATAAGATGGACGAGTTGAGATTAGTTGCAAGTACAGGTAATATTGATGTTTTTGCAATAACTGAGACATGGTTTAATATGAAAAATCGGGACTTGCCTGCCGAATGTCACATTCAGGGTTTTAAATTGTTCCAAGTAGACAGAAGTATCGGGAAAGGGGGTGGGGTGGCACTCTATGTCCGTGATCATTTAAATTGTTGCATAAAAACGGGTATAAAGTCTGAATTAACACATACAGAGTCTGTCTGGATAGAATTTTCAGAGGGGTGTGAAAAATTGATTTTAGGTGTGATTTACCGTCCTCCAAACTTAGATAGGGAACAAGGGAGACTACTTTGGGAGGAAATTGTTAAGGCCACAAGACACGATAACGTAGTAATTCTAGGGGACTTTAACTTTAGTCAGATTGATTGGAATTTCATGACAGGGAATTTAGAATCTAACGACTTTTTAGAAGTAGTTCAGGATTGCTTTTTGAAGCAGTTTGTAACAGAACCTACAAGGGAAATAACCTACTTGACTTGGTTCTGGCAAGCAAGGAAACCCTTGTTAATAATTTAGAAATTACAGAGGAACTCGGCTCAAGCGACCACAAGTCAATTACCTTTAGCATTGAATGGATGTATGATAGTAGGGATAATTCAGTAATGGTCCCAGATTTTCGCTTAGCAGATTATAATGGACTTAGAGAACACTTATCAACTGTGGACTGGGGTGAAGAAGAGAGGTATCAATATGACAGTTTTCTTAACACTATACAGGCTGCCCAAAGAACATTTATCCCGTATAAAGAAATTAGATCAAGTAGAAATGACCCAAAATGGATGAATAATAGGCTCAAATATCTTTTAGGGCAGAAGAAAGGAATTTATAGGCGCATAAAAGAGGTGAGGGTCATCTTATAAATCAGTATACTGACATTAAGAGGGACGTTAAAAGGGAATAAGAAAATCTAAACGGGACTATGAAATTAAAGTTGCTAGGGATTCAAAAACTAACCCAAAAGTTTTTCCAGGTTTATAGAATAAAAGTTAGGGATAAGATAGGTCCCCTTAAAAATAACTTTGGGCATCTTACTGACAAGGAGAATGATATGTGCTCTATTTTTAATAATTATTTTCTCTCGGTTTTCACACAGGAAGACATTAATAATATCCAGTAATTAATTTTACAGAGGCCCAGAAGAAGATAAATTATGTAATATCACAGTCACTAGCGAAATGGTTAGGAAACAACTAGACCGACTGAAACAAAATAAATCGCCGGGTCCTGATGAGCTTTTTGCAAGGGTTCTTAAGGAATGCAAAATGGAACTCTGTGAACCAATATCTAACATTTTTAATTTATCTCTTCAAACAGGTGTAGTGTCTGATATGTGGAAGATGGCTAATGTAATTCCTATTTTTAAAGCAGGGGACAAGTCACTACCGTCAAATTACTGCCCAATAAGCCTGAACTCAATTGTAGGCAAATTACTAGAGTCAATTATAGCTGATATTATTAGAAGCCATCTAGATAACCGTAATTTGATTAATGATACTCAGCATGGATTCACGAGGGGCCGTTCCTGCTTATCTAATTTATTAACCTTCTGCACTAAAGCTTTTGAGGCTGTTGATCACGATAAAGAATTCGATATTGTTTATTTAGACTTTTGTGGAGGATGGGACCTCGACGATAACGTGTACTGTATGTTACGCTAATACTTAGCTGATGAATCCAAGATGTCGCAGCCGTCTCCAACACCTTCTCAGGGGATCCATATATTGCCACACTCTCCACAGGGCTGTAAGATAAACATCAAGGGATTATAATTATTGCCCCAAAGGAGCGTATGTCCATATTTCAGTCTTAGATGGACTGAAAGGCGTTTTACTCACTGTTTTGGACTAAAAAGTCCACGCATAACCACCGTCCCTAGGTAAAAATTTGAATGTTCTTGAATACAAGAACTTCGCAGTTCCCTGTTTTAACCAGAACATCAAATTCTTACCTTGCTCGTGTAACTTTGAGCGATGGTGTTGGCTCCACCATATACGGCGGAAATGCTGTCTTGATTGTAGAATGCCGCTGAAGAATCACCGTCTTGTTTCGATGGAGTTCACTTGCGATTGTCTCTACGTTTCTCCTTTTTGCAGTCTGAAGCTGCGCACACTTCTGAATATACTGCAATGTTGATGTTATACACTAAACGCGCTGGAACAGAGTTCTTATCTTATTTCCCGACGTTAGTGGAGATTAAATGATATAACGGACGCGAACGAGTAATGTCTATGTCGATTTACGTCGCCTCGCGCCGCATTTCCAATAGAGTCGTATGACCCGTTCTTGCGGTGGTCAAATTCAATCTGACCGCTCGTGCTGCCTTTTGCAGTCTCGTGCAGTCATGTGGTGCCACGAGGTGCCTCGTGGTGCTGTGGTCAGCACAATTCTTGACACACTGTTGACAGTACATCTGGCTTGAATTAAATTGTTTATGCAGCCAGACGCGCCTCCTCTGGCCCTTTCCTAAGGGAGGAAAGGGTGAGGGCCCTTACCAAGGGTAGTAAGGGCGCATACCCCCCCCTTTGGAGAATTTTCTCCACACTGGGGGGCAGCGAAAGTTCACATAAAGTGAACTCATCACTTAACATTAATTTGATTTTCTCACTCGCCATCACTGCTGCTTGTCTTTTCTGAACAGCTTCAGTCTGTGTGGTTTCTGGAGAATCACTAATTTTATTTTTGTTTTCAACACTGTGTAATTCTAACGGCACTAATTTATCTATTGTACGCTTATTCACTACACCTTTGCTCAAAACATCAACTGTCCTGATGATTCCATTTGCATCAGGATATATGGTCACAATTTTTTCAAGAGGCCAATGGGACCTCGGACCATCATTGTTAATAATCACTATGTCACCAGGTCTTAAGGACTTATAATTTTCTGGAACACCAGCTCCATAGAAGTGTTCTCTCAATGAGGTGAGATAGTCTTCTCGCCAAATTTTCTCCCAACGTTCAATCACTTTATTAAGGTGTTTGAATTTACGTCTGAGTTGTTCAGGTTCGAAAGAAGTAGGATCCTCTATGATTTCTTTATCATTCATGGGAGGAACAGGTTCGAGCCTTCTGCCATGTAGTAAATGAGATGGACTTAACACTTCTAAATTGTCCAGATCATCGGTAACATACGTTAAGGTCTGTTGTTGACTCTATTTTCTATTTCAGTTACGACTGTACGAAATTCTTCTAAGTCGATTCTCTGACGATGAAGAGTCTTCCTTAAACAACGTTTCACAATGCCTATCATTCTTTCGTAAAATCCGCCGTGCCATGGGGATTTAGGAGGAATGAATCTCCAACGACAATTGCGTTGATTCAGCATCTGTTGTACTTCAGGCTGCTCAAAAATCTTGTTTATATAAGCAGCACCAGCAACAAAATTCGTTGCATTGTCTGATATCATCAGCCTGGGACATGTAGTAATTCGTCCAATTTTACTCTCCTTAACAACTGTGATGGCTAAATACTTGTTTATCTGCAAAATACAATAACTTTATGGAAACTATGAAAAAAATTGTAAACTATTGTTTGTGAGGTTGTTTGTGTTGTACAGCATTCTTATTTATCACTTAATAAGCTCCACATAACTGTCACATTACTAAAAAACAAATTCTTATATATTCACATGCATTTATGCCCAAGTACAATAAAAAAGTAACTAAATAATAACAGCTATAACATTTAACAATTGAGTATGCATCAGTATTAGGTATTATGATACAGTATTCACTACAAGAAACAATTCTGAAGTAAGGAAAAAAGTACAGTGGCCCCTCTGTTTTTGTTACCCTCTGATTTTGTGATTTTTGGTTATCGCCGACTTTTTTCGTCAAAATATAGTCTCTGTTTTCATCAATTCCCTCTGGTTTCGTCAGTTGTACGGAACACGTCTGAGTGCCTGTGCGCACACAGTCTCCCACACACCATTCTGAGTGTGTGGCATTGTTTCTCGGCGAGTGAACATTACCCTGTGAGGTCATATGAAACATTTTGTAATACTGTAATCCATTGTTTTTTGCACTTGTTTATTGTGTGTGACTGCTAAATAAGCCACCATGGGCCCATAGAAAGCTCCTAGTGCCAGCCCTTTGGTAAAGAAGGTGAGAAACATGATAGAATTCAAGAAAGAACTCTTAGCAAAGTACCAAAGTAGAGGAGGAAGAGAGAGGGGAGAATGTGCCTTCTTCAGTGATTCTATGATATGTACACTAATAAGCCTGGCTGGCTATAGTACCAGCCAGCGATAAAGTGTAGCATTAACAGTGTAGCAAGTAAGTTAAGCGATGAAGCGATAGAAAAAGGACGACACGAAACTAATTCCTCCAATGTTGTTGGAGGTAGGGCCAATGACAACATACGTTGCCCTCTGCCAGCATCACCTCCAAGGTAAGTGTAAATATTTCTTATTTATAAAGTGTAAGTATTTCTTGTTTATAAATTAAAGTGTAAGCCATGCAGGTCGTAAGAGGCGACTAAAATGCCGGGAGCAAGGGGCTAGTAACCCCTTCTCCTGTATATATTACTAAATGTAAAAGGAGAAACTTTCGTTTTTCCTTTTGGACCACCCCGCTTCGGTGGGAAACGGCCGACATGTTGAAAGAAGAAAAAAATTAAAATGTAAATATTTCTTATTTATAAATTACGTACATTGTTTCAGTGCGACAGTAGTGTTTTAGTGTGACTAGTGGCCACTACCACTATACAGCTTATGCTGTCAGTGGCCCTGATAAACCCAACAACAACAACACCACCACCACTCGTCACATACGTAATGACATATTTTATTCATTCTAGAGTATATATCATGTTTCTATGTTATTAATATTGTTTATTATATCATATTAGATGAACTGTGATAGATAAATAAGACGTAGAGTTGATATTAGCATCATATTGAAGCATTTTGTCATGTCTCCAAACAATAAACTCGCCTCCCTTTGGAACGGATTAATTGGATTTACATTATTTCTTATGGGAAATATTATTTTGGTTTTTGTCATTTTCGGGTTTCGTCAGACTCTCTGGAACGGATTAATCACGAAAACCGAGGATCCACTGTACTATCTTTTAACTGTAAAGGCCCCAAACTCGTCAGTATACAGTGGACCCTCGGTTTTCGTTCACCTCCAAACTCGAACAATTATGTAAATGTATTTTTGTTAGAGCTTTTGTAGGTGTATTTTTGGGGTTCTGAAACGACTAATCTAATTTACATTTGTCCTTATGGGAACAGATTCGTTCTGTAATGGCACTCAAACAGCATTCTAGAATGAATTTTCAATGAAAACCGAGGGTCCACTGTACTCTGATGAGGAATCCTTCACAAAAACGAGCTTTAGTTTGTCAAAATGTTTGATTCTGTGTTCAGGTTCCATGAACCAATTATAGGAATTTAGTACTGAAACCAATACAATGGGTGCTCTATCATCTGATCACCATGAATTTTTTAACTTTCAAAAATGCTATATAAAATTTCTGTTTTTTTAAATTTAATCAAACAAATAGGAACCCATCATACCTACAGGAAACCACCACATACCAAATTGCAGTGCATTTGGATAAGTATATTGTGTTCTTAAAACATACTATTTGTCAAGAAAATAATTTCACTTATATCACACCAGATGATGTCAATGGTACTAGCATTTGTATACATGTAGTTTTAAAGAGGATAATGAGAGTGTCCTTTCTCTTATAACACACTGTAGACTTATTAATGTATGTATTTCTATTAATCTCCATGGGGAAGTGAACAGAATTCTTCCTCCGTAAGCCATGTGTGTCGTAAAAGGGGACTAAAATGCCAGGAGCTAGGGGCTAATAACCCCTTCTCCTGTATATATTACTAAATGTAAAAGAAGAAACTTTCGTTTTTTCTTTTGGGCCACACCGCCTCGGTGGGATATGGCTGGTGTGTTGAGCAAAGAAAGAAGACTTCTATTAATATTTTTTAACATAAATAGTATATGAAACTGAACTGGAAACTATTAAAAATTTATTTAACACTTTCAGTGTCGAGACCCCTGCTCCCAAACTTGCTCTCAGGGTTGATTAAAAAAAAAAATTATCCTATTAAATGACAGAGAATCTCTTTTTAACCCTTAAACGGTCCAAACATATATATACGTTCTTACCGCTACTGCCCCAAACGTATATTTACGTTTTATTTTTCATGCCTCCAAATTTGGCATGATTGGCTTGAGATGCCTGGTCAGCATAGAATGGGTCCTAACACTCGGTGTGTGCCATATTAAAAAAATCTGGGACCACTTAGTACCTTGTGGGAGCACCAGTTAAACTGAGCGCCAGCTAGAGCAAACACTGCGGCAAACACCAAGGATTCACTGATGTTATGTCATATTAACACTCCCCTTTTAAGTGGAAAGTGATGTCGGCAGGCTGGCAGGCCAGCTGCCTGGCTGGCTGGCCACCTGGCCACCAGCAGCTGGCTTGCCAGCTGGGTACCTGATTGGCTGTCTCTGTATCCGTCTTTATTTATCTGTCTCTTTGTCTCTATCTGTCTCTATTTCACAGAACACATATGTAAACACAATTATACCTAGTGTAAATTACCTAGGATAACTCAAAAAATCCAGACAAAGTGTTATACTGTGCTTGTGATCTGCGTAATACCATTTGGTTCATGAGCTACTCTCTGAGACAAGCAGACAGAAAGGAGACGACACACAGGCAGACAGAAAGACACACACACAGACAGACAGAAAGACACACACACAGACAGACAGATACAGACAGACAGACAAGTTTGAGTAACAAATAAAGCGAATCAGTGTAAGCTCATCAAATGTCATCACTGTAATTACTGGACTGATAACAAGAGATAAGACTACCCTCACCAAATGTCACCAGTCATCATTAGTGGAGATCAGATGAGATAGGGCAGTGACATATATCTTACATAATGCTTAGGGGGGAAATTTATTATAATGATTATTATTATTATTATGAACTATCATTATTATTATTATTATTATTATTATGCACTATCATTATTATTATTATTATTATTATTATTATGCACTATCATTATTATTATTATTATTTGAGTACAATTTCAGTACCTAATATTACTGTCAGAACACAGATTGGCTATGAAATGACACGAACTACTATAAATTGTAATTATCAGAACATAAAAATTATATAAAATAAGGTAGTAGGTTGGTAGTCAGCAACCACCCAGGGAGTACAGTGGTACCTGACTTACGATTTTTCATTCCAGAATGCTGTTCAAGTGCATTACCAAACGAATTTATCTCCTAGAAATGTTGTAAAATAGACTAGTCCTTAGACCAAATTACACTTACAAAAGCATTTAAAAATAAACTTACATAAAGGGTGAGTTGGGGACCATCGAGTGAGGTACCACTGTACTACGTCCTGCCAAGTGAGTGTAAAACGAAAGCCTGTATTTGTTTTACATGATGGTAGGATTGCTGGTGTCTTTTTTTCTGTCTCATAAACATGCAAGATTTCAGGTACGTCTTGCTACTTCTACTTACACTTAGGTCACGCTACGCAAACATGTACACGTTAATGTATACACACTCATCTGAGTTTTCTTTGATTTTATCTTAATAGTTCTTGCTCTTATTGCTTTTCCTTTCATATCCATGGGAAAGTGGAATAAGAATCTTTCCTCCGTAAGCCATGCGTGTTGTAAAAGTCAACTAAAATGCCGGGAACAATGGGCTAGTAACCCCTTTTCCTGTATAGCTTACTAAAAAGAAAAAGAAGAAAACCGTCAAAGTGGGATGTTTGAATGTGCGTGGATGTTGTGCGAATGATAAGAAAGAGATGATTGTAGATGTCATGAATGAAAAGAAGCTGGATGTCCTGGCTTTAGGTGAGACAAAGCTGAAGGGTGTAGAAGAGTTTCAGTGGGGAGAAATAAATGGGATTAGGTCAGGGGTTTCAAATACATAGAGTTAGAGCTGAAGGAGTGGCAATAATGTTGAATAGTCAGTTATGGCAGGTAAAGAGGGAATATAAATGTATAAATACAAGGTTTATGTGGAGTAAAATAAAGGTTGGATGTGAAAAGTGAGTTATAGTAAGTGTTTATGCACCTGGAGAAGAGAGAAGTGTAGAGGAGAGAGAGAGATTTTGGGAAATGTTGAGTGAGTGTGTTGGGAGTTTTGAACCAAGTGAGAGAGTAATTGTGGTTGGGGATCTTAATGCTAAAGTGGGTAAAAATGTTGTGGAGGGAGTAGTAGGTAAATTTGGGGTGCCAGGGGTAAATGTAAATGGGGAACCATTAATTGAGCTATGTGTAGAAAGAGGTTTGGTAATAAGTAATACATATTTTATGAAAAAGAGGATAAATAAATATACAAGGTATGATATAGCACATAAGGAAAGTAGTTTGTTGGATTATGTATTGGTGGATAAAAGGTTGATGGGTAGGCTTCAGGATGTACATGTTTATAGAGGGGCAACAGATATATCGGATCATTATTTGGTTGTAGCTACAGTTAGAGTAAAAGGTAGATGGGACAAAAAGAAAATGGCAACAGCAAGTAAGAGAGAGATAAAAGTGTATAAACTAAGGGAGGAGGAAGTTAAGGTGAGATATAAGCAACTATTGGCAGAAAGGTGGGCTAGTGCAAGTATGAGTAGTGGGGGGGTTGAAGAGTGTTGGGATAGTTTTAAAAATGCAGTATTAGAATGTGGGGCAGAAGTTTGTGGCTATAGGAGGTTGGGTGCAGGAGGAAAGAGGAGTGAGTGGTGGAATGAAGAAGTAAAGGGTGTGATAAAAGAGAAAAAGGTAGCTTATGAGAGGTTTTTACAAAACAGAAGTGTTAATAGAAGAGCAGAGTATATGGAGAGTAAAAGAAAGGTGAAGAGAGTGGTGAGAGTGCAAAAGAAGAGCAGATGAAAGAATGGGAGAGGCTCTGTCAAGAAATTTTGCTGAAAACAAGAAAAAATTTTGGAGTGAGATAAAAAAGGTAAGAAAGCCTAGGGAACGAATGGATTTGTCAGTTAAAAACAGAGTAGGGGAGTTAGTAGATGGGGAGCTGGAGGTATTGGGTAGATGGCGGGAATATTTTGAGGAACTTTTAAATGTCGCTGAAAAAAGGGAGGCGGTAATTTCATGTACTGGCCAAGGAGGTACATCATCATTTAGGAGTGAAGAAGAGCAGGATGTGAATGTGAGTGAGGTGTGTGAGGCATTACATAGAATGAAAGGGGGTAAAGCAGCTGGAACTGGCGGGATCATGACAGAAATGTTAAAAGCAGGGAGGAGATATAGTGCTGGAGTGGTTGGTATTTTTGTTTAATAAATGTATGAAAGAGGAAGGTACCTAGGATTGGCAGAGAGCATGTATAGTTCCTTTATATAAAGGGAAGGGGGATAAAAGAGTGTAAAAATTATAGGGGAATAAGTTTACTGAGTCCAGGGAGGTACTACCGTCCTGAAGTGAGTGTAAAGAAAGCCTGTATTTGTTTTACATGATGGTAGGATTGCTGGTGTCTTTTTCTGTCTCATAAACATGCAAGATTTCAGGTATGTCTTGTTACTTCTTCTTACACTTAGGTCACCTACACATTCATGTACAAGCATATGTATATACACACCCCTCTGGGTTTTCTTCTATTTTCTTACTAGTTCTTGTTCTTATTTCCTCTTATCTCCATGGGGAAGTGGAACAGAATTCTTCCTCCGTAAGCCATGCGTGTCGTAAGAGCGACTAAAATGCCGGGTGCAAGGGCTAGTAACCCTTCTCCTGTTATATTACTAAATGTAAAAGGAGAAACTTTCGTTTTTCTTTTGGGCCACCCTGCTCGGTGGGAAACGGCCGACGTGTTGAAAGAAAGAAGTTTACTGAGTATACCAGGTAAAGTGTATGGCAGGGTTATTATTGAAAGAATTAGAGGTAAGACAGAGAGTAGGATTGCAGATGAGCAAGGAGGCTTTAGAGTGGGTAGGGATGTGTAGATCAAGTGTTTACAGTGAAGCATATATGTGAACAGTATTTAGATAAAGGTGAGAAGTTTTCATTGCATTTATGGATTTAGAAAAGGCATATGATAGTGGATAGGGAGCAATGTGGCAAATGTTGCAAGTGTATGGAATAGGTAGTAAGTTACTGAAGGCTGTAAAGAGTTTTTATGAGGATAGTGAGGCTCAGGTTAGGGTGTGTAGGAGAGAGGGAGATTACTTCGGTAAAAGTAGGTCTTAGACAGGGATGTGTAATGTCACCATGGTTGTTTAATATATTTATAGATGGGGTTGTAAAGAAGTAAATGCTAGGGTGTTGGGGAGAGGGGTGGATTAAATTATGGGGAATTAAATGCAAATGGGAGTTGACACAGTTACTTTTGAAAAGGTTGGAGGGAGGGGGTAAAGGAGGTTTTGTGGGCGAGGGGCTTGACTTCCAGCACGCATGTGTGAGCGTGTCAGATAGGAGTGAATGGAGACGAATGGTTTTTGGGACCTGACGATCTGTTGGAGTGTGAGCAGGGTAACATTTTGTGAAGGGATTCAGGGAAACCAGTTAATTGATTTAGTTGGACTTGAGTCCTGGAAATGGGAAGTACAGTGCCTGCACTTTAAAGGAGGGGTCTGGGATAGTGACAGCTGGGAGGGACTATTCTCAGCTGTCGTATCTGAGCGCCTCTGCAAAGACAGTGATTATGTATGAGTGTGGTGAAAGTGTTGAATGATGATGAAAGTATTTTCTTTTTGGGGATTTTCTTTCTTTTTGGGTCACCCTGCCTCGGTGGGAGACGGCCGACTTATTGAAAAAAAAAAAAAAAAAAAGGGGACAGTGGACCCCCGAGTTTCGTAAACCCCGGAAATCGTACACTTATGTAAGTATAATATTGTAAGTGCTTGTGGAAGTGTATTTTTGGGGGTCTGAAATAGACTAACCTACGTGACATTTTTCCTTAAAAGAGTAAATTCGTTTGGTAATGGCGCTTGAGAAGACTTCAGGAGTGAAGTTTTTACGAAACTCGGGGTCCACTGTATATCAGCAACGATTCTGCAAGCGGCAGGACTCCTGTTGCTGTCAGGTGAGCATCTAGTGCCAACTTCTCCGCCTCATATCTCGGTAACTACTGACCATAGATTTTTTTTTTATCCTATAACACTTAAAAAAATGTGCTCTTCATTTCTATAATTTTTTTTTTTTTCGAAATATTCGGGGCAGTAGCGGTAAGAACGTATATATCCGTTTGGACGTTTAAGGGTTAAAGTAATGAAACCAAAAGTATGAAATTTGATTGAAAACTTATGGAATTATGCTCTCGCAAAGTTAGCAGTCTTGTCGATATTTTACGCACTGGCGATTTCGCCCACTTTGCGCTCTACTTTTGGCCAATTCCATTGTTCCAGTCCACCAAACTCAGCTACTGTATTTCAATTGAGTACAAGAAACTGCCCATTTACCTATTTTATCTACCCAATTAAAGTCATCAGAAATCAGTAATTTTGCCAATTTCATACAAAATTCAACAATTGCCAGTTTGAAAATAGGGTCCAGAATAAACAATGTGGACATTCCTGGCACTAAATAAACATTTCCTCTGTTCCTTAGTCACATCTTAAGGACCCTCTTATATTACACTTGCTTTTCATTTTGGATTTTTATTCACACAAAAAATAGAAAATTTACTGTTATGCAGACTACTGCATTATTGTTAGAATTGTATAAATAATATCAGTGAATTCCTAAATGCATATTAGACTGGCCAGTTGGATGTGTATTAGACAAGCGACGTCATTTGTGTACACTGGAATATTGGCAAAAATCGAACATTTCCACTAATTTGAGCTTAATTTCAAGCTATTTTCAGTGCTGAAACTAATCAAAATCATCTTTATTTCTGTAAAATATCTTCCATTGTATCAAATGAGACCAAGATACTGAGAATACAACCATAAAAACCACACAAAAATACACCGCAAAACAGCTATTTTAAACCAAAAACACGGTCAAAGTTTTTTCTCATTATGCACTGCATGCTGTAGGATTTTTTTTTATTTGGTGCACACTTACTGCACAGACCCATTTTCTCATATCTAGGCCCAAATTTACCGCTCACAGCTTATCTTAGTGAGCTGACCTCATGGCGTCATACAATGGGACCGACACTGGCTTCAAAGCAGTGATATAACAGACTGACACTGAAAGGGTTAAACACTCCAATTTTAGATAAGCTTGTGGAACAAGGCGCCACACCCAAAAATGCAACTATAATAATCTACATTTCTTGACAACATTGAACAAACAAATAGAAATTATCAACACCTACACCAAACCACCATACATCAAAGATAATTGCATTTCATTAAGTAATAACTAAGAAAAAATAAAAAAAATTGTGGAACAAGGTTGATAGTAAGGGCTATAATTTACCCCTTTGGGGGTCGACAGGCCTTCTCGGAAACACGTTCCCAGGGTCGAAATTTTTTTGGAAAAAAAAAAAAAAAATAATTTTTTCTTGTGAAATGATAGAGAATCTTTTTCCGATCATAACGACACCAAAAGTTTGAAATTTGAATGAAAACTTACGGAATTATGCTCTCGCGAAGTTATCGGTCTCGAAGATATTTACGCATCGGCGATTTCACCCATTTTGAGCCTTATTTTTGGCCAATTCCAATGTTCCAGTCCACTAAAATTATAGCTATTTCGCTAGAACTCCATTTGTTCTATCGATTGAGTACAAGAAACCGCCTATTTACCAATTTCAACTACCCAAAATAGTGGTCAGAAAATGACAATTTGGCCAATTTCACACAAATTTCAAACAATGCCAATTTCAAAATAGGGTCCAGAATAAACAAGGCAGACAGTCCTAGCACTAAAATAACATCTTCTCTGTTCATTAGTCATGTCTCCAGGCCCCTCTTACATTACTTTTGCTTTCCATTTTGAATTTTTATTCTCACAAAAAAATAGAAGATTTATTGTTATGTATACAACTGCATCATTGTAAAAATGGTATAAGTAATATCAGCGCACTTGTTCAAGAATATTTGACTCGCCAGTTGATGTGTATTGGACGCATTGTGTGATTTGTTTACTTTTGAACATCGACGAAAATCAAACATTTTCGCTACTTTGAGCTCAATTTCAAGGTACTTGTCATTGTCAAACCAATCAAAATCATCTCTATTTCTGTAATATATCTTCCATTCTATCACATGAGATCAAGAAAACGAGAATACATCAATAAATACCATACGAAAATAGACTGCAAAGTCGCTGTCAGTTTAAACGGTAAAACTGTCAGTTTTTTATCTCATTATGCAGTTGTGGTGCAGTGCATTTTTATACTGCCACACTGACCATCATAGATCCATTCCTTTCATAATTAGCTACCAGCATTCCACTTAATTTGAGGCGTAGAATTTACGGTCACTAGATCGGCCCAAACTCCCTGTTCGTAAGTTTATTTACCACGACTCTCAAAGGGTTGTAAGTGTAATTGGATTCTACAGACTATCTATTCTACAATGCAATTAATCATTATAAATTCTTTCTTGCATTACCATGGAATTGACAGAAAATTCATGGAACTGAAAAAAGCAATTATATAAAGGTTTCTTCATTTCTGATGAAGCCAAAGACTGGGTTGCAGCAGACTCCAGTGATTGGGGAAACACTGCCACAAAGTCTTCCTCTCTCTCTCCCACATTGAACACACATTTGCCACTTCCTCTTATTCTTCACCACACATCCACAACACTACCATTCACCTGAACACATCATCTTTGTATGTGAAGATGGAGTTGTATAGTCAACTTTTTTGACTATCCAACCCAACACAGGTCTTGCTGTAGTCAGATATTTTGGTAATCACTGTAATTCCAATAGTATACTGCAATGTCATATAATGAAACAAAAAATTTACATTCACAAAAGCTCTTTTCTGAAGTCTTGTAATGCAAATATTGAAGATTCAAATAGTCAAGACATGCAGAACTGAAATGAATCAACGGATTCAGCTATTCTCATCTACTCAACGTACATAACGTAAAAAAATACAAATGAAAAAAAATAGTTTCAGCAACAGGTATTTGATACATAGGAGTGAGAAGAGAGGAGAAATAAAGAAGAAATTATAAATAATTAATTAACCACTGAATAAAAAGAGTAATTAAAACATCACCTTCCATAACTGGTGAATATTTCCATGGGTTACTTTAATAAAGGTTGTGAAGCGCTCGTGGTTGATCCAATCCATCAAGGAAGCATTGAGAAGGTTTTTGTCATTTTCTAGTTCACTTTTATCTGGTACTAGAAAAAGATATAGGTTAATAGTGAATTCTAAAAAAAAATATAAATTAAATATTAAGTGGACCCTCGGTTTTCGTACAGCTCCCAACTTGAACAATTATGTAAGTGTATTTTTGTAAGTGCTTTTGTAAGTGTATTTTTGGGGGTCTGAAACAACTAATCTAATTTACATTCATCCTTATGGGAACAAATTCGTTCGGTAACGGCACTCGAACAGCATTCTGGAAAGAATTATCAACGAAACCGAGGGTCCACCGTATCTCTAACAAGCCAAATATCTGGAAAAACAGATATGGTAAAGAAAAAAGAAAAAAATATGGGTATTTATAGTTTATTTTGTCACATACCTCATTAAGGAAGCTTAAATCTTTAAAAATTATGAATATTTTGTCTCCACAGACTTAATAAACCTTACCTGGAAAAAAGAACTGCATTTCATCCTTGAACACCATTACAGCAGGATTGTATTCTAGTTTGACATGCTGAAATGAAGACCTATATTAATTTGATTTGATATTTTGTATTATGGTACAGTTCTAATTACCTTATTAAGCTGTATAGTGATTTACAATATAAAAAGAACTTGCTTGTGCACCTCAAACATTTATTTGGTATTATATACAGATATTCATAATATCTTCATCATTTTTTTAACACATTGGCCGTTTCCCACCGAGGCAGGGTGACCCAAAAAGAAAGAAAAAACTTTCATCCTCATTCAACACTTTCACCATCACTGATACATAATCACTGTCTCTGCAGAGGCACTCAAATATGAGTTTAGATGTCCCTCCAAACTGCCAATAACCCAAACCCCTCCTTTAACCCTTAAACGGTCCAAACGTATATATACGTTAGTACTGCTACTGCCCCAAACGTATATATACGTTTTATTTTTCCTGCCTCCAAATTTGGCACGATTGGCCTGAGATGCCTGGTCAGCATAGAATGGGTCTTAACACTCGGTGTGCGCCATATTAAAAAAATCTGGGACCACTTAGTACCTTGTGGGAGCACCAGTTAAATTGAGCGCCAGCTAAAGCAAACATCGTGGCAAACACCAAGGATTCACTGATGTCATGTCATATTAAAATGGATTTCCCTTTTACATTGTGGAAAGAGAGTTACTGAGCGCTGAGCACAGGCCAGACTGTCCATCCTGGAAAGGATTCACTGATGTCATGTCATATTAATGTTCCCTTAAGTGGAAAGAGATGTCGGCAGGCTGGCCGGCCAGCTGGCTGGCTGCCTGCCTGGCCACCTGGCTGGCCAGCAGCTGGTTGCACATGGCTGGCCACCTAGCTGTCCAGCAGCTGGCTGGTCAGCTGTGTACTTGATTGGCTGTCTATCTATCTCTGTCTGTCTGTCTGTATCTATCTGTCTCTATCGCACAGGAACACATACGTAAATACAATTATACATAGTGTAAATTACCTAGGATAACTAAAAAATCAAGACAAAGTGATATAATGTGCTTGTGATCTGCATAATACCAGTTGTTTTATGAGCTACTCTCTGAGACAAGCAGACAGAAAGGAGACGACACACAGGCAGACAGAAAGACAGACAGACAGGTTTGTGTAACAAATAAAGGGAAGCAGTGTAAGCTCATCAAATGTCATCACTGTAATTACTGGACTGATAAGAAGAGATAAGACTACCCTCACCCCTCACCAAATGTCACCAGTCATCATTAGTGGAGATCAGATGAGATAAGGCAGTGACATGCATCTTACATAATGCTTCAAGGGAACTTTATTATTATTATGCACTATCATTATTATTATTATTTTATGCACTATCATTATTATTATTATTATTTGAGTACAATTTCAGTACCTAATATTAGTGTCAGAACAAAGATTGGCTATGAAATCACAAGAACTACTATAAATTGTAATTATCAAACATAAAAATTATATAAAATAATAAAAAAAAGAGAAAAAAAGGTATATCGGCAACAATTCTGCAAGCGGCAGGACTCCTGTTGCTGTCAGGTGAGCATCCAGTGCCAACTTTTCTGCCTCATATCTCGGTAAGTACTGACCCTAATTTTTTTTTTTATCCTATAACACTTAAAAAATGTACTCTTTATTTCTATTAAAAAAAAAAAAAAAAAATATTCGGGGCACTGGGCGAGCAAACGTATACAGTCAACCCCCGGTGCTCGACGGCGTCGGAGGTCGTCCAAATCAGTTCGACAGTTTTTTTACGAGAATTTTGCCTCGGTATTAGCCGATCTGCTCGGAGTTGGACGAGTTGGCTATTCGTCCCGGACGCGTACGCGTGGCCCAGCCACTCCACGGAGCGTCAGTGCTATTGTTTACAAGCGAGAGCGACCACCACCCACGCATTCATACCAGTATATTGTCATTATTCCACTGTTTTTAGTGCTTGCAACTGCTAAATAAGCCACCATGGGCCCCAAGAAAGCTCCTAGTGCCAAGCCTGTGGTAAAGAGTGTTGCAGGGAGTGAAGCAGGGATACAGGGAGTGTAGCATTCATGCAGGGAGTGTAGCATTCATGCAGGGAGTGAAGCAGGGATGCAGGGAGTGTAGCATTCAAAGAAAAAAGCCAGTAACCCCAGAAAAGAACTTGCCACCTGCAGTGTTAATGGAAGGGGATTCCCCTTCCAAACACTAGCATACTACTCCATCTTCTCCCCTCCTCCCATCTTGCACACATCAACAACTCTTCAATAAATGTAAGTGACATGTTATTGTACTATTATTTCTTAATTTTTCATAAAATTGTGTATAATTTAATGTCAAAAAGTTCTAAATAATATTTTATTTTAATACTTTTGGATGTCTGGAACGGATTAATTTTATTTCCATTATTTCTCATGGGGAAAATAGAATCGGAGTTCGACCAAACCGGTGATTGACGGGCCCTCTGGAATGGATTACCGACGAGAACCGGGGTTGACTGTATATACATTTGGACCGTTTAAGGGTTAAAGTGCAGGCATTGTACTTCCCATTTCCAGGACTTAGTAAAATAGATAATTTGTTCTTAATAGCTACCTTTACCTAAATTTGTACTGGTGTAAATCACTTTATCAAGTTACTTCCATCATGTTGTGATTTCTCTCCTTGCACTTTCTACTAAACCTCCACGAACATGTTTTTTGGGAATTAAGACTGGGCCATATTGTACCCAGCCCCTTCCTTTATTTGTTATCTTGTTTTCCTCCCATAAATTTGATCACTATCACTTCCCTGAAACTCTTTAGAAAGCTTTAATTGCAGCTGAAACTCACCCAAATTCTTGCACATCTTAATTGTGTAATATGGGACAATATGGGACAAAATTCACTGGATCTATTGACTCGGAAACATCAGAGTCCATTGGTTACAGAATTGTTAGTTATTGTTACAATCAGAGCAAAACAATATCTCTATTCACAATAATCCATATTATACAAGCCACCTGCTCCCACTAACTTATCCTTTAAACTGAGGGTTTACCCTAATTTGACTTTAATGTGTAAACTAAATGGAACTGTTTTTACCCCAAATGAAGAGCTGTCAGCCCATGCATAAGCACTGCATATATAGTAGGGCCCCACTTATACGGCAGGTTAGGTTCCAGGCTACTGCCGGAAAGCAGAACTCCATTTTTTCCACTTATAGATGCATATAAATGCTAGACAACAAGTTTACACTAACTTATATTAAGTTAATAATAGGACTAGGCATTAAAAAGCACAATAAAAAGTAAAATACATACACAGTACATTCATTACTTACCTCAAAATATTTGTAGTCTTAATGTAGGGCGAGAGATGAGTAGTACTTATTTGTAGGAAGTCAGATGTAGGTAGCCGGTAGATGTAGGTATGTAACCCTCAAGGAAGGTTCCTTGATGCTTGTGAGGGGCTCTTGATCTAGGGAATTGGATTTGTGCTCCAGTTCCCTCAATTAAACCTGAATACCTTCCACATCCCCCCACAGGTGCTGTATAATCCTACGGGTTTAGCGCTTCCCCCTTGATTATTATAATAATAATGTAGGTATATAGTCTGCCTGGGCTACATACCTACACCTACCTACATAGCTACAAGATATTTAATGTGGCCCAGAACCATATTACTACTGACATACCATGTTCACTGAGTTTAATCGTTTCTAACAACTACCTTTAGATGCCATCATAAACAAAGGGAGACGTAATGAATAATTCATGCCGAGAATTGTAAACAAAAGCGTTATGTATAAAGGGAAGTGACTGGGCCAACGCAGATTCATACACATTTTCTCTGATGCTGGACCAGAGAAAACATAATGTTTTCCCTCCACCCGACTACCGCCCCTCCATAGCATATACTAAACATAGCATGTTTATATGCTATGTAACGTGTTTCTTATATAATTTTGAAGAAATTATCATAGATGGATTATGGCAAAACGCCATAAAGCGGGGCCCTACTATACTACCTATAATTCACTCTCTAAAGTAACCAATGAAAGGAAAGTTATGAAAATGTTTATTGAAAGATCTCTTCTAAAATTTAAATAAAAAAAACTTTGCATCCAAAAATATCCTCAAGTATTTAGCTGCTAAACGTCTACCCATGACTAACATTTTTAACCTTCCAAGCTCAATTACTGGCAAGAATCAACTTCATTTAACATAAATCGCATAACAGAGAAGAACATGAAAAAATTTAATGAGAAACATACCTCTTCCATACAGCTAGGTTCAATATCATAGAAGTAATAAAAAGGTCTATGTTCACCACCCAGGTCCTTGTAGACATCCTGTAAGTAATTCAGCATTAAGACAAATAAGATTTCTTAACTCTGTAATAGAGTATGTCATGGATTGTTCTATGAACATACACTGCCATAACTGTTCAATGAAAATATGTTCAGGAGCTTTACATTTTACACATATACAGCCTTTCCTCACTTAGCGACGTACTCATTTACCGACGCCTCGTACTTACGATGGGCTCTCTGACCAGTATTCATACCTAAATAATGTATATTAGAGCTGATTTCCTCTATTCTGTTTATTCCAATATACAGTACACTACTGTATAAACATTTAAAAATATACCAGAAATGTTATAAATGGTGCAAAGGTGACATTAAAACAATATCAAAGATGGTTGACACAAACTCACTACAGTTATAGTTTGCGCCTCACTTAGCGACAAATTCGTTTAACAACATGGTCTCAGGAACGGAACTCCGTCGTTAAGTGAGGAGAGGCTGTACAAACAAAAAGCAAAATAATAAATAAGATCACGTGAAATGTACAAACACACAAAACCACATACAAAAAACAAACAAAAACACACAGGTGTGACCTCAACCCCTAAAACCACATATGGGCAAGTACACACACACAAAAAAAAAAAACATGCACATTTTTACGGTGGCAGAAATTTTACTATTCATAATTGCACTGAAATTTTAAATAATTTATATTCTTGGTATAGCTAGTAATTAGCTTTAAACCTTATGGGTGTTGCTACAACACCGATTTCTTATTTTTCTATAATGCAAACAACACCAGCATTTGCTGTAGCTGAGTACCTTGTATTTTTCCACTGTTTTTCCCTTATTTCTAAGTATTCTCACCTGAGTAATTCTGGAATGAGCTGTTTGCACATATAAAATTAAAAATCATTATACAGTGGACCCCCGGCTAACGAACACCCCAGAAATTGTACAATTATGTAAGTATAATATTATAAGTGCTTCTGGAAGTGTATTTTTGGGAGTCTGAAATAAACTAACCTACGTGACATTATTTCTTAAGGAAGTAAATTCGTTCAGTAATGGCACTTGAGCAGGCTTCTGGAATGAATTTTTTTCGTTAGCCGGGGGTCCACTGTACATACTGTAGTTATAAAAATTTGTGTGTGTATGCCAAGTCATCCACATATTAAGTTATAAGTATGAAGCCATAGTATGAGTGGTAGAGTATAAACTAGGGCTTCCCCTCATGCCAGTTCACAACAATATACTGCATTTCTCATTTTAATGCTTATTGTATTTTATTTCAAGGATTAATATGAATTCATGAATTATCAAGCAGACTTTATAAAATGCCATTTAACCTTGTAAAGATTAAACTGAAAAGTAATGTAATATAAAAATTTCCAATTTCTGTCATTAATCATGACTCATATTAACATAAGTAAAGCAAAATATGATACTTCACAAGTGAATATGTATGTATTTTATTTTTAACAAAAAAAAGGTAGATATGAATGATTTTAAATACAGTAAATCAAGACTATAGTAAGGATTCTGAATATTTTCTTTTTAATATCTTCATGCATGGGTTCTTATATGAATTTAAATCTACTTAATGCTTGTAAGAAATGAAAGACGCAAAACAGTGTACAATTAAGTTACTGTACATTATTAATTGTGAATGCTGCCACTGTTTTACCAAGTCAGAAGAAGAATGAATTAAAACATTTATATTATAGACTATAAAATTTGACTTAAGAAACTAATCCAACTCATTAAAACTTCTTGGACATCGAAAAGCTTCCACAAAAATTTTTAACTTACCCACATATCTCCTTCATGGCTCCCTACATATACAAAGAACAGATCTCCTCTGTCAATGATGTCCTTCAGGTGTGGATAAGATTGTATATGCTGAATTGGTGGTGCTGCCATCCTTAAGGCATATCCTACAATATCTTCCTTGACACGATCACCTTTGTAGACATGACGTGTCTCACCTTTTACACTGAAAAAACAGATGAAAATTAAGGTTGTATTTTTCCATTAGGAGGTTTTATTTAGGAAATGTAATGACTAAGAATACTGCATTACAGCAAGTCCTCACCTTTCTGTCCTAATTGGTTCCTGGAAAAATGTGTAATGCAGATAAATGTAATGCAGAGCATGTTTTTCAGAGAATGTAATAAATCAGAGATATGTTCCTGGCAGATCTAAGGAAATAATTTACATAGAAAAGTCAAATAATCCTAGCTTATGATCATATGAATTCTAAGTCTTTTTCGATTAACTACAAACTACCATAATTGGTACAGTTCACTGAGGCTACTCCTCAACCTAAACAATAAGTACCTGGTAAATGTTTCATCTTCTTGATCACATCAATCCCATAATGCCTAACTGTACTGCACACAATGGAGCAGCAACCCCGGCATTTTTTTATTTTATCAGAATCTCTGAAAACTGTTCTTAAGAACAGGTGATGCTTGAAGCTTCACCTGAATAAGATTTCCTTTTATCAAAGATTTTATTTAAAAAAATAGTAGAAGTTACAGTGCAGCCGAGTCAAAAGAGCAAACAGCAAAACAGATGGGAACACACCCAGAGAGAAGCTTCATGGTAAGCTTACCAAGGAGCAATGAACAAATCAAACCAATACATTTAAAATAGTGTAAATGCAACTCTGTATTATGCATAGCATTGTAATGCGACGACTTCCTGTACAGTACAGATAAAGTGGTACCTCGGTTTTCGTCGATAATTCATTCCAGAATGCTGTTCGAGCACCGTTACCGAACGAATTTGTTCCCATAAGGACAAATGTAAATTAGATTAGTCCGTTTCAGACTCCCAAAATTACACTTACAAAAATACACTTACATAATTGTTAGAGTTCGAAGCTGTACGAAAACCGAGGTACCATTGTAGTATGTTGTATGTACAGTGGTACCCAGAGTTTCGAACTGCTCCCAACTCGACCTATTACGTATGTAAGTTTATTATTGTAAGTGCTTTTGTAAGTGTATTTTTGGGGGTCTGAAACGGACTAATCTAATTTACATTATTCCTTATGGGAACAAATTCGTTTGGTAACAGCACTTGAACAGCATTCTGGAACGAAGAAAGTTCGAAACTCGGGGTACCACTGTACTTAACTTTTAAGAGCTGCTTTTAAAATACAGTGGTACTGTACAATGGTGGGGCAAATGAGTACATTGTATGCACTTTTTCACTGGATGAGGCTACACATCTAAGTATTAAGAATCCATGTTTGTGTTTGACCTAGACATGATTTATTCAGAAGCGAAATCTTAATTTTACCTACATATTTACCAGAGTAAACTCATCACCCAAGTTTTAATGTTAAAAGTAATATGCTTGCCTGTGGTACTCACTACATAATTGTTGGAAACCCTTTGATGGCAAACTCTGTTGCCACTGCAGTGAAACGGGTGCAGTCCACACGCCCAACTCTAATATCAGTGCCATACAACGCATGAGCGACGTGATTCCACACTGGCTCGAGCTTTTTGCAGTGGCCACACCACGGGGCATAAAACTAAGAAAAAATAAAATGACATTGTGTCGAAACTTTTTATTGAAATGTAGTACAATAATAAGTACAGTATACTGATATTAACTTCTGAAAGGTAGTGATCTACAGTAGTATGATAAATAACACAAAGTACAGTGAAACTTCTGGTCACGACCATAATTCGTTCCAAAACTCGGGTCGAGACCCGAACCTAATTTTCCCATTGGATTGTATGTAAATATGATTAATCCATTCCAGACCCCTACAAACTGTATGCAAATATTGTTTTTTATTTAATTTAAAAGCAAAAAATAGTTAATTATACCATAGAATGCACGGTGTAATAGTAAACTAAATGTAAAAACCTTGAATAACAGAGAAAACTAACATTGCACACAGTCCATTCTAGACCCCTATGAACCGTTTGCTGTAAACGTTTTTTAAGAGTTTTAAGCACACAAAAAAAAATAATCAAAGTTTGAAAAATCCTTAATTATACAAAATAATGCACAGTTTAATAGAGAAAAAAACCTTAAATAACATAAAAAAAACCATACCATAAACAACCAAGAAAACTAACCTTGCATGAGTCGACTTCTGGCGTAAAGGAAGTGAGGAGGAAGAGAAGTGGGGAGGAGGTTACTGTTTTGAGGGAGAGTCCACCTCTGTGATGGAGGGACGTTCTCCTTCAGGTGTTTTCTCTCTTTTAGCTGGGGGACCAAACTTCACCATAAACCGATCTAATGTGACTTGTCTTTTCCTTCACATCAAAACATCACGGAAATGAGAATGGCGCGGAATGTGAAAACTGGCGCGGCTGTGAATGTTCAGCACCTGATTGTGTGTTCGTGACCAGATGCAAAAATTTGGCGAATTTTTTGGTCATGGACTGATTTGTTCGTGTTCAGAAGCATTCGTGACCAGAGGTTCCACTGTACCATCAAAGGACATGATAGAGATGTTATATAACCAAAATGAGATTAAATAACAGCAGAAGCTGACATGTTCTGATGTAATGAACTAACATTCAAAATGATAATTAAATTGTAAAAATTGTTTAAAAATATAATTGAAATGTTCTGAAAGAAATAAAGAATAATGAGCATGTGAAAATAAAAAGCAGTGGAAATTATGCTGTGCCATTATACAATAGAGAAACCTACCTGAACCACCAAGCTCTTTGCCTGATTGGTAGCTCATAACGTCAGTACTTTCATTCTGCTCTGAACTATAAAACAATTTAATAATACATTACTGTGGATGGGTGTCAGGTTGAGACAATGTACAGCAAAATGCAATTTTGTTAAATATGGTTCAACATATCAACTGAATTTCTCAAGACTGATTATCATGCACACAGTGGTAGATAAAACTGTTTTTTTTTTTTTGGCAAAATACACAAAAGATAAACTTAAAAAATATTACATTACTTACCACAACTAGGAATGCCTCAAAGGTTGTGAAAAGTAAGGCAATTCTCCACCAACAAAAAGTAAAAAGTTCTATATATTACTCATTGCAGCAGATGCTTAAAGGACTAGCATGGCAGCAATAACATCATCGGCTTCAGTCTACTCAACCAATCCAAGAGCTTGCTGGCCCAACATCATTTCTGTATTGTTCACCAGGCATTGCATACTTTCCACTTCAAAATTATAATGAATGAACAAAGGGGTAAAATTAAAAATTCAGTGATATTGTTTGTACTCAAATATTACCACACCATGAAAAATTAATTTTCTAGTCTAAATTTTTTAACTTTTTCTTTTATTTATGACAATCCTGACCAAAGCAAGCACAAAAAAGAAAATTATTTGCATGAAGACAAATGTAAACTCTAATTAAAAGAATTAAATTAATGAACCTTACCATATAATGGAGCATTTGCACCATCAACCTAAAAGTGCCCTTTATCTGAGTAAATGTAGAATATTGTAAAATACTGACTGGTAGATAGATTCTAAACAGGTATGTTTTTATAAGTATGTACGTAGTCCATATTTTGGAAACTATTCAGATAATGGGCATGTTTAGGTTGATGGTGCAATTACCCCTCATATGGCACATTAATCAAAAGCCTTATAGTTAGCCTGAAATGCACTGCATACTAGTGGCTTTCTTTTGAACCTAACAATATTTTATTGTATACATTATCTCTCAGATAAGTATGGGTGCCTAGCTGAAGCTAGGCAGAGGAACCCATACCCTGGAGCATCAGGTTTATGATGAGCTATCTCATCAAATCACACATGCAGACAAGGATTTTGGTTGCTAACAATGAAATGGGCAAACTACAGTGACTCGTAACAAATTCATTGCAGAACCCCATGATTCAATTACGTCTAAGAAAAATGATGAGGTGTTATTAGACCAAATCCTCAGCACTTAACTTACATAGAGATTTCGGATCTAACCGAGGGCACTTATTTACAAACATTATTTCTCAGTCCACAGCAGGATTTGAACCTGCACACTCTGCATTAACGTACGTACACAATACTTTAACCACTCAGCCAAACCCCAGATAAGCAGATGAAATAACTAATATCACAAGCCTGAGGCTCCAGGGTATGGGATCCATCATCTAGCTTCGGCTAAGAGCTCATACTTGACTGAAAAGAATCCCATAATTTGTGACAAATTTTAAACGACTCAAGCTTTTCAAATACAGTACATGTATGTTCTCATCTTGGGTAAAAAATAAATAATTTATTCATATAACTTTTTTAATACATTAGATTCACCCATCTGTATTATTATCTACAAAAAAAAGTGAACACAAAAATTATAGGTACAGTGGTACATTATCCTTCCTTCTACCATTAGGTGAATAATTTAGGAGTTTATTTCACTATTCAATAAAGAGTACAGTGGACCCCCGAGTTTCGGTCACCTCGGAAATCAAACAATTATGTAAATGTAATATTGTAAGTGCTTTTGTAAGTGTATTTTTGGGGGTTTGAAATGGACTAACCTACTTGACATTACGTATTCCTTAAGGGAGTAAATTCGTTTGGTAATGGCACTTGAGCAGCCTTCTGGAATGAATTATGACCGAAACTTGGGGGTCCACTGTATATTCTATATGTAATGGACACTATACTGTTTATCTATATATTTTTAAATAATACTCTGAGTTTTCCATGCCCAAATTATGTTTTACAACAAAACATCCTTATGATTGCCAATATTAACAAGATTAGACCAACATTTAAAGAAAAATTAGCTCCCAAACAAACAAAGCCAGGCCAGCCAAAAGATTTTTCTGAAAACAGCCTCAACTGATTTACAATGCCTCAAGTCATTTTCTCTGATTCACTTTAATGAAAATCTCAGCCTGGTATAGGCTGAGATTACAAGGTGAAATTATTTTTTCCAGTTTTTCTAAATTACTTATCAAATGTTTTGAGTTTGGTCTTTTGGGAGTGTGTGGTGGGTTGGGTTCAGATTTTTTTATGACTACAAATCAGTGCTAATCAGATTATCCCTGCCCAAATCTTTCTTAAGTATTACGGCTGTCTAATGAATGTCAACAATTAGAACAATGTGTAAGAAATACAGCCTCAGAATGAGACAAACTCAAAACCAGCCATAGGATTTTTCTAAAATGACCTGAATCAATTTTCACACATCAGCTGTTTTCAACAGCTCACCTATTTTATGAAAAAAGAGACAAGATACAAGTCGAGTGCTGAACTAAAGTTGGCCAATAACAAATGCTGAGACAGCCATTGAGGCTTCATATAAATTAAAAATAGGATTGTTCCCTGCTTAGCATAATTTTTATCAAGAACACTAAATTCTTTTATCCCATACAAATTCAAAGGTGTATATAAAATGCCTGTATGTAAAGAAATGGAAGAGAAAATACTGTGTGCATTTCATACCTAATCTAGTTTCCACTGCAGAGAGTACAGTATCAAACATTGTACTGTAATTACTGTACTGTACAGACTTCCATGACTTCAACAGTGATATGTCTAATCAAAATGTAATTTTACAGAGTAGTTTTTAAGAAAAAGAGGATAAATAAGTATACAAGATATGATGTAGGGCGTAATGACAGTAGTTTGTTGGACTACATATTGGTAGATAAAAGACTGTTGAGTAGACTTCAGGATGTACATGTTTATAGAGGGCCCACAGATATATCAGATCACTTTTTAGTTGTAGCTAAAGTGAGAGTAAAAGGTAGATGGAATACAAGGAAAATAGAAGCAGTAAGTAAGAGAGAGGTGAAGGTTTATAAACTAAAAGAGGAGGCAGTTAGGGTAAGATATAAACAACGATCTACCAATTCAAACTCACTCAATTACTCCAATATTATGTTCATAGTCTATAAGCCATTAGATTAAGCTGCCCCTTATGCCAAGGCATGCCAGAGGCTCTCCTTGCACCTCAATTTATGATTGTAATGTAAAACCATGTACACGAGCAAAGAAATAAAATTGTATTTGTATTTTAACTATTGGAGGATAGATGGGCTAGTGAGAGTGTAGGCAATGGGGTCGAAGATGTATGGGGTAGGTTAAAGAATAGTATAGTGTTAGAGTGTTCAGCAGAAGTTTGTGGTTACAGGAAAGTGGGTGCAGGAGGGAAGAAGAGCGATTGGTGGAATGATGATGTAAAGAGAGTAGTAAGGGAGAAAAAGTTAGCATATGAGAGGTTTTTACAAAGTAGAAGTGATGCAAGGAGGGAAGAGTATATGGAGAGAAAAAGAGAGGTTAAGAGAGTGGTGAAGCAATGTAAAAAGAAAGCAAATGAGAGAGTGGGTGAGATGTTATCAACAAATTTTGTTGAAAACAAGAAAAAGTTTTGGAGTAAGATTAATAAGTTGAGGAAGCCTAGGGAACAAATGGATTTGACAGTTAAAAATAGGAGAGGAGAGTTATTAAATGGAGAGTTAGAGGTATCGGGAAGATGGAGGGAATATTTTGAGGAGTTGTTAAATGTTGATGAAGACAGGGAAGCTGTGATTTCGTGTAAAGGACCCCAATGGAAATAAGTCACTCTGTCTGACTTTTCTGGGTTATCCTAGGTTCTCTACACATATGCTGCTATGTATGATAATGTATGTAAATGTATTTGTGTATACCTGAATAAACTTACTTACTTACTATAGGGCAAGGAGGAATAACATCTTGTAGGAGTGTGGAAGAGCCAGTTGTGAGTGTGGGGAAAGTTTGTGAGGCAGTGGGTAGAATGAAAGGGAGTAAGGCAGCTGGGATTGATGGGATAAAGATAGAAATGTTAAAAGCAGGCGGGGATATAGTTTTGGAGTGGTTGGTACTATTATTTAATAAATGTATGGAAGAGGGTAAGGTACCTAGGGAGTGGCAGAGAGTGTGTATTGTTCCTTTGTATAAAGGCAATGGGGACAAAAGAGAGTGCAAATTATAGGGAATATTGTAGTAGCGTGGTAGAGGCGCCTAAAATGCCTGGGCAAGGGCTAGTAACCTTCTCCTGAATAAATATAAATGTAAGGAAAACTTTCGTTTCCTTGGGCCACCCTGCCTCGGGAAAGGCACGTGTTGAAAAAGAATCGTAGTATACCAGGTAAAGTGTATGGTAGAGTTATTAATGAAAAAATTAAGAGTAAGCATATTATCAAAGATACGCTATTATGTGTCACAATCAGCTCTCCTTGCACTATATCATTCACTTATCTACCCTTATCTCACCTATGGAATCTGTGCATGGGGATCAACAACATTAAATCATCTTAGACCACTCATAACACAACAAAAGGCTGCAGTCAGAATGATAACAAATTCCCACTCTAGACAGCATACTCCACCAATATTCAAAAGTCTAAAACTACTCACCGTAAAGAACATTCATACTTATTCTTGTGCCTACTACATATATAAAACTTTACACTAATATAAACCCTCCGCTCAAAATTCTCCTCACCAACTTTAATAGGACCCATGACCACAACACAAGACACAGATCCCTCTTTGATATACCCCGTGTTCATATCAACCTATGTAAAAATTCTATGCACATAAAGGGCCCCAGAATCTGGAATTCATTACCAGTAAATAACCTTGTCTGAAAATCAATTTAAGACTCAACTCAAAAACCACCTACTCACCCAAAACAAAATAATCATACTATAAGCTACTTTGAAAAATGCTCATTATTACTTTCCTATACGATAATCTCAATTTTTAATAATATGTTACTATTATGTTACCCCCTACTCACCCAAAACTAAATACTCATATTATAAGTTAATGTCAAAAATGCTCAATGTTATTTTCCTTAAGATAATCTCAATTCCATATTACCATTCGAGAATCTAAACACCTGTAACAATCTAATATCATCATTTAATAATTTTAACAGTAAAATTTCATCATATTGTAACTTGAAAACAATTTTTAACTAGAATAAACTCAATAAATTGCTCTAATATTAAGTACATAATGCCATGGCATGTCAGTGGCTCTCATTGCACTCAATTTACATTGTAACTACCAATACCATGTAATTTGCAATGAAATAAAATTTATGAGAACAGATTACATAACTTAAAAGGTGATATAAAAAAGACCTGGAAAACCCTATCTGAAATTCTAGGAACTAAAAAGATATCCACAAACAGAACAATCAAGCTAACAAAACCAGATGAACCCCTACTCCCACCTATTGAAACAGCAAACAAACTCAATGATTTCTTCTCCACCATAGGTAAAAAGCTGGCAAGCAAAATCCCAAGTTCAGATACTCCACCTAACGACTATCTCACTGGCACCTATCCGAACACACTATTCCTAGCCCCAACCAACCCAATAGAAGTTTCACTTATAATCAACACATTAAAAAACAAAGCAGGTGACCTAAATACTTACCATTTATATACAAAAAGCCTCTCAAGTTCTCTCACCAATTATTGCAACACTCTTTAACAAATCCATTGAATCCTCTACCTTCCCATCAATACTCAAAATAGCAAGGG